>JAFBJT010111342.1:57352-68331 GCA_016785325.1 Chascanopsetta lugubris | reverse complement strand
AGAGAGAGAGAGAGAGAGAGAGAGAGAGAGAGAGAGAGAGATTTCAATGCAGCGATTAACAGCTTGTCTCCAGAGATGAAATCTGCTTTTGTTTCCTCCTCCTTCCCTCTTCACATCTCAGAGATGGATCCACGCAGACCCCCCCCCTCCCCCCCACTGCTCCTCCGATCCACGCGCGCCGTGTTCTCCATGAGTCCATCGTGCAGGTGTGGACACGCTGCTGGATCATTATATAGCAGGAGGAGTGGGAGGCCGTGCTCATCCTACATCATGTTGCATAATTACAAGGGGGAGAGGCGGGAGTCACACGCGTGCTCCTCCGCCCCTCCTCCTCCTTCACCCGTCCTCCTCCATCACTCCTCCTCCATCACTCGTCCTCCATCACTCCTCCTCCATCACTCCTCCTCCATCACTCGTCCTCCATCACTCGTCCCTCTCTTCTCCTCCTCCACCACCCCTCCTCCACCACCCTTCTCCTCCTCCACCCCCCCTCCTCCACCACCCCCCCACCCGGCCCCCCCACCCGGCCCCCCCCACCACACACAGCGTGGCTCGGTGAGAGCAAATTGTTAGGTTTGTCCTCTTGGGTTTCCCGACCTTCTGAGGCCTGAGACACACAGGTGGCACCAGGAGTCCTGTTTGTGCATGCTTGCTTTGCCCCCACGTCCCCCCCCCACCCCCCTCTGCCTTTTTGTTTGCTGCCTCCCATGTTTGCTTGGGAAACAGACTCTGGATGGAGATGTGACAGGAGAGAAGGGGGCGGGGGCGGGGGGGAGGAAAAAAGGGGGGGGGGGGGGGGGGGGGGGCGGGGGGGCGGGGGTGGCGGTCAGATCCCCCCCCCCCCTTCCCCCCGTCCTGACTGGAACTTAAGAAAAAGTTTGATGAGGAACATGTAGGTGCTGCTCACTTCTCCCTGGAGTAGGAGCCATTAAGGCGGCCCTCTCGTGGTGGGCGGTGGTGCCTCCTCCCACTTCCTGGTTCATCCAAAGATGGGCGGAGGTGGAGCACAGGTGGAGCTGGGGGGGGGGTGGGCCCAGGGTGCTGTCACCGCATCCACAGAGCGCGCCAGGCCGGCCCAGGTGTCACTCAAGAGGCCACGCCCCTTAATTATGCACAATTTCGAACCTGGGTAGAGTGAAAATAAGCCCCGCCCCCGTGCGGTTGTCGCAGGGAAAACACGTGACTGACGGAGACCGAAATCGTAGTTTGTACCAGACTATGAACGTGTTTCATTCACCTCTGAAGCTTCGGGGGTCTGGGGGGGATCGAGGCTGCAGAGTTGGGGCTCAACTTCAGTGCGATGTACCTCACAAAGTGAACGACAAGGGGTTTAGACCAGTGGTTCTCGACGGGTCTGGGTTCGGGGGCCCACCATCACCCCTCGATGACGACCCGCGAGCCCAATCAAAACAAGAAGCCTCCATATTTCATGTAGCCGGTGTCACACTGGGTCAATTAGCATATGTGAACACATGGTGGTGTATGTTAGCATGACGGGGCCCCTTCGCCACTTCCTGTTAAGGAGTGCGAATGGACGACGCTTTGACGCGTTCAGCATCCCCTTCAAAATAAAAGCACAGCAGCGACTCTTCTCTCCGGTCAATGGCTCGCGACCCACTGGAAATGAGCCCGCGACCCACTTTTAGACGACCGGCTGGACATTTAATTTCTGGAGCCAATTTATTTATTTATTTATTTTTCCAAAAACCAAGGATCCAAACATTTGTAGAACCTCGGCGGTGTTTGCCCTCGGCGTGATGGACGACAGAGACAACACAGAGTGCCGGAAGTCAACGGGGGCAGTTGTTATCCGTTCAAACCAGAACCGCTAACAACGACGGAGTCATTCGAACCCAGAACAACTACACTTGTGCCCCTTCAGCCCTTTGTACCGCATCAGCCCCGTGATGAGCATTTTCTCCTGTGCGCTGGGCCGTTTCCTTTCCTGTTGCGTTTGTATGCGCGAGCCCGGGTGAAACAACACGGGGGGCAGATTGGATTTCGGGTCATCAAACAGAAAAGTGCTCTGCGGACAATGTAGGACGACAGAGCGCCGCCTGCGTTATTGTGGATTGATGGACAAGTCACCTTTGTGCACGGTTTACCTTCGGATGTCAGTGCCAGCCATTACTGATATTCCCTTTGTGTTGTGAGTCACAACACTGGATCACGTGGATTCACACAGGTCACATGTTTTCGACGAGCTGTGTTTACATCATATGTTCAATCGCCCCCCACATCAAAGGAGAGAAGAATGGACGGACCTGAGCCAACATCAGCGCCATCATCTGCCATCAAAGTTACAGGTGTGTCGTCTGGGTGTCACTCTGTTTACTTTTCATGTAACACAAACTCCCACACCTGTGCGTACATGCCCACACGTACGCACACACACAGGTGCCCACACACAGATCGAATCAAATCAAATCCAAATCCAATTTTATTTATGTAGCCCGCACTCACAAATCACAGTTAGTCTCACAGGGCTTCACAGGGTGGGTAACATCCTCTGTCCTTAGACCCTCAGGGTCAGGAAAAACTACCGGGGGGGGAGAAAAGGTAGAAACCTCAGGGAGAGTCACAGGCGTGGGATCCACTCCCAGGACGGACAGACGTGCAACGGACGTTACATAGAATGTTCAATAACAGAACACAGATTATAAATGTAAGTGTAAATGTTTAAGTCCATCTCCATCTCTGGGTTCATCGCGGTTGGTCCGCATGCCCAGGACCCACCGCCAGATCAGTCGTGGCTCCAGACTCTGGGATGCCAGTGTCCTCGTCACCGTCTTGGCCTCGTCCCGTTCACCAACAGCAGCATCACTGGAAAGCAATGTTGCGCAGGGAGTCCGGAGAAGTGGATCATTAACATGTGGTGCCTGTGCTTTTATGGGTTGAATGTTGTCAGGTATATACTGATTATGATAGTAAGAGAGTAATAGGAGGGACACACACAGACACACACACGTGTGGCGAGGTGCAGGGTCTTCAGCTGCAACACGGAGGTACATTGTAAACATACGAACACAGCAAATGAGGCTGCAGTGTGGACAGCCCTGTCCTATCGATGTCCTGTCCAACCAAACAAGCATACAAACATCCAACCAAGCAAATAACTAAATCACCAATCAACCACATGACCAATTGTCTGAGCAGCTGTCAATAGCTCAAATCGACTGACAACACACCTGGAATCTTGCACGATGGTGTTGGCTCAGCTCCATCCATTTTTCTCTGCTTTGTGACAGCTTTATTTGCGTGAGATGAGGTGTTCAACAACAAACACACCCAGATTCTAAAAGATGATTATCATGTTTTGTAGAGACAGCGAGGCGAATGAACTGCTCAGTCACGATGCGGTGCAGTCAATCAGGAATCATCATTGGCAAAGAGGTGATCTGTGAGCGAACTTCCTTGCCAACATAAGCAGAAGCTCAGAGGGGATAGAGCCATTTCTACTGCCGGTCCCAAATGATGGAACGACCTCTCCCTGCTCATCAGGCAAGCCCCCTCCCTGTCTATTTTTAAAAGTCATCTGAAAACCCATTTTTAATCCTTGACTTTCAACCCAACATGAGACTCTGCTCTTGTTTTCGTGTTCCGTCGTTTTATTGTTTTAACATTATCTGTTATCTTTTATTGATCTTATATTGTTTTTATTAAATATATTTTATGTCTTCTGTTCTACGTCTGTTTATGTACAGCACTTTGTCCAGATGTGGCTTTTTAAAAGCGCTTTATAAATAAATAGATAAATGATAAATAAATAAACATGTACATCTCTTTCCCTGATGCCCCATCCCTTTGATAAGGCAGAGCTTGACTGATGAATTCAGCCTGATCAAATGGACATCATCTGGACACCCTGGGCAGACAGAGAGAGCCATTTGTCTTCACACAGACCCCATAATAATCTCCTCACACAACCCTTGGTATGTGGAAGTTGCTTTGTCCTACCTGTACAAATTCAGTTCAAACGTTTCACCAGCAGATGGAACAGTATTGGCTTGGTGTGATACATGTTGCCACTGCACAGTGATTCAAGTGCATCTGAACCAGCCATGATTTGCACCTGACGGAGTTTTAGATTTCTTCCACAGGGACAGTAAGTTGTTGTTTTTAATTAGAATTTTCAAATATATGCAAAATGTATAATTAGTGTTTAGAAAAAATAGTCTCAACATCATACAAACAACATCTACAGCCCTCCAGACTAACTTTTTGACTAAGGAGCACTGGTGCTCCCAACCTAAAAAAATTTGGGGCACAGGCAAAAATGTTGGCGCACCTACAAAAAGTTAGGAGCATTAGTAACTTGTTGGCCACACCATGTTTACTCCTCTTAAGTTATGTTTTGAAGCTGGAAAAGCAAATACTGCTGTGTGAACTATCTTCATGGTAGAAGGTGTAAAACATAGTATACTATGTTAGATAGTCCTTTTGGATTGAGGACAAGAACTACAACAGCTGGGCAGCCGCAAAAGCAGCAATAGATAAGCATCTACCAAAAAGCATCGACCAAAAGCATCGACACACAACAACAGGTCATGTGTGGCTACACAGTACTAGTGTTGTCCCGATAACAACATTTTGGAACCAGTAACGGTACCAATTTGTATTACAGTCCTATTTGTAACAGAAATTCTCATTATTGTTCTTTATGCCTTGAGGAGAGATCATATTTTGTGTCCAGTTACTATCAAATGTTTCTAAAGCGATCTAGGCTTCAGGCACCAACTCATAAACTTTCAATAGGAGCATCAAGACTCGATCAGCATCAGGCCATTTTCTAGCATTAGCAAGGTGCTCAAAAAGTATAAAATGTATGGGTTGGGATATTGAACCCAGAAGCCGCACAAGGGCAGGACACCAAAATAAGTTCTGGATGTTTTTTACGAAGTGCAGGCAGGTCACAGAGCAAACAGTTGGACAAAGGAAAAGGCAAAGTCAGGGGACAGAAAGCAAGTCGATTACCAGGTACAGGGGAATCAGGCAGGTCAAGGACAAACTTCACGATCATACATGAGTAGTCAGGCAGAGAAACTGGAGAGTATGGCAGAGCACATCACAATCTGGCAAAGAGTATGAGTGTGGCTGTGGCTTAATTAGTCCAGAGTTCATGAGGGTGATGATTTGCAGCTGGGTGATGGGAGAGTCCCAGAAAGAGCGGGAAGGCTGGAACAGGAGGGGACGGGGTGTTGGTGAGGAGGTAGAGTTGTGACAGAACCTCCCCATCAAGGGACAGCTCCTGAAGTCCCAAAAGTTCAAAATCCAGGGAGCAGGGAGGAGGTTCAAAACGGCTGAGCCGGCTTCCAGCCAGTGTCGCCACTCCTCTAGGGCCAGCTTTACTGCCAGCAACTCCCAGTTGCCGATGTCATAGTTCCTCTCATCAGGTGACAGACGACGAGAGAAGAACGCGCAGGGGTGGAGCTTCTGGTCCTTGGCTGACTGTTGGGAGATGACTGCTCCCACCCCTACGTCAAAGGCATCCACCTCGACGATGAACTGCTGATCTGGGTCAGATACCAGCAGGATGGGAGCTGAAGAAAAGAGGTTGCAGAGGGTCTGGAAGGCAGTCTGGGCTGCGCTGGACCAGAGGAAGGAGGACCTGGTGGAGGTCAGGGCAGACAGAGGCGCCGCAACCGTGCTGTAGCTCCGGATGAACCTCCAGGAAGGCTGGAACAGGAGGGGAAGGGGTATTGGTGAGGAGGTAGAGTTCTGACACAAAAATGTTTCAGGGTCTTTTTGTTAAATCTAGGTATTAACCTTAAATTCGCACCCACATCAAACGAGCACTGGTCACTATTAGCAGAGGCAGGCCCTTCTCCTGGCACTCCCGAGAGCTTTCCCTCCGCAATTAACTTCAGCCCAAACTGCTCCGCATCCACTCTCATCCTCTCCACCTCCTGCTTTAGTCTCTCTAAAGTAATCTGTCGTTCTGTCTCTACTTGCAATTTAATCCTATCTTGTTCAAACCATAACAGTAACAACTCTTTTTGCTGCTCAAACGTTAGCCGACCGGCTGGTACGGACACCAGGCCGGGGCCATGCATGCCAGGCCCTGCCACATGCTACTCTGTCTGCCGAACATCCATCTCAATCAATGCAGACAACACAACATCCTTAATTTCTCCTTTATGTTTAGAATCAACAACACTGACATCATAACGGTCAGCAATCTGTAATAACTAGCCTTTGGGAAAATGGGATGACAAACGAGTCCAAAGGCCCAACTCAAAGGCAAACACAGAGCAAACCTGTCTGCACCTGCAGGAGAGGAGAGAGTTAAGTGAACTGAGGGCCTGTGTTTATAGGCTCCCAGCAGATGTCAGCAGAGAGCACACAGAAGGACTCCCACAGGACTCGTCACAATATATACATATATGTATATATATATATGCATATATATATATATATACAATATACATGTGTGTGTGTAACTTCAAATATAAAATGATAAGTGAAAAAAAACTAACCTGGAAATAAGAAATATGACTTTTCAAAATAGTACCCCTGTCCCTCACTCAAATGATTAATAATCATATATGAACTATGGACAGAAAGAAAATAGATTAATAACATAATTAAAATGAGGGATATGTAACCCACAATGAAAATCAAATAGGATCGTAACAGAATTTGAATCTGTGCTGATGGATTGCGAAAAGAAAATTCTTCGTGTATTTTCATGATGAGCTGACTGCAGAGTTTAAATGATGATAAATCAAAGCTACATGATGATGATAATGATGATGAAAACTCATCATCTGATCCTGATGATAATTAGAGAATGAAGATCATTTGACCCAGTGAGAACACAAGACACAGTTCAGTGAATGTGTTGAGTGGTAGCGCCACCTTGTGGTGCAGTAGCCCACTGGAGGTGCGATTGTGTCAAGTGAGTGTGTGTGTGTGTGCGTGCATATAAACTGCCCATCATTTTATTTTATTTTATCATATTTGTATTGTCATGTCATCCTCAACTGCTTATCTGGAGAGCCGGGTTGCAGAGTATTTCTACCAGACCACATTGGGCCGTGGGGGTATCAGTGTGGTGGCCAGTGACACTGCAGCCTGTCTCACGCTGGTTTCGAACCAGCCACCTTTGCTTCCAAAGACGGTCGCTCTATCAACTGAGCCTTCTATTTCTTATTATTTGTATTTCTTTTTCAGAATAATATGCCATTCTGTTTGACTGCTGCTGCTGCTGTTACAATGCAATGCCCCTTGGTATTTATAAAGTATTTCTATTCCATTCTATTCTATTCTATTCTAGTACTACATGAGTGGTATAAACATTGGAATCCATAAACAATTTGACAGCAAAAAAATACATGAGTTAGAAGGAATTGACAGAAAAAGGCTTTATTGAAATTTCATTATTTCAAAATCAAGTAATACATAACATAAACACATGACTGTAAAGGATTTGGAGACAATTTGCCATGAAGTATGTTACAGACTGTAACTCACATTTTAAATCAACAGAGTATGATTACTGGTATGATCACCAGATCAAAAGTGAAAAATTGTAACAAGGAAATTGAGTGCACATATTCAGACACACAAACACCCATCTGGCAAAAGCCCTCAAATTAAGATTGTGTGCACTCTGAGGTCATCAGCGTCACATATGCTGCTGTTCTAACTTTCAAATGTGGGCAAAGGTGTGTATTTGACAGTTGACGCTCTGGTCCGGTACAGGAGCACTCCACAGACCATGCCGACCACTGCCAGAACACAGCCAGCGATGAACACCAGGTTCAGATTCAGGTTGTTCGCTGCAGAAAAGAGAGAAATGCACCAAGAGTTGACTTTTATCCCAAATCCACCCAGCACTGTTACAGGCCAAATGCTCAAGGTGTGGCTTCGTACCTATGGCTCCAGCGCGATCTGCCTCCCTGCGCAGGCGCAGAGGCCCCTGGGAGACGAAGTGATTGGCAGTCTGGATAACAGCCTCCCTCTTTCTGCGGTAGACCGGTGTGTTGGAGGTGCTGATGCAGCCTTTCGAGCACCTGGTGTCGCTGTTCCCCGCTTCGCACATCATGAGCGAACAGCTGATGTAAATCTGAACACAAGAGAACACGATGCCGACATTGTCAGCACAGGTTTGAAATTGTGCAGAATTAAGGACAGAAAGTGACCTGACCTGATCATGCTGCCCGATGAACTTGAAGGCCTCCATGCTGAACTTGAATTGTTTGTGGTGTTCAGGGCCGTGGAACTGAACCGTTGGATCCACTTTACATCTTTCAGAGCAAGACAGAATAAGAAGAGCAAGTCAGAACGGTGGCCCTGCACTGACATGCACTGACCTCCCACTAGAGGGAGCACAAATGATAACGTCAGGTTGGACTGAAAACCAACAAAGATGAAAGGAGAGGACAAGGTACAATGAACATATGATGAAATGGAAGAAGGGACTTCAAGATAGTTCAGTTTGGTCACAAACTTCTCAAAGGCACCTTATGGCCACTAGGTGGCAGAAAAGCTGACGAGGTATACTCCGTTAGCCTTGAATAAAGATGAATGGCTTCAAACTGTAGAGTGTTTTCATACCCATTTTCAATGATGGAGTAGGTTGGGCGGTAGTTGGGGTTGTCGTACGGTGCAGCTCGGCACGACTCCACAAACAGCTCAGTGTTGTTGACCGTAGACGAAGCTTCGATCTTCATGTAAATCCTGTCCCCCAGGTCAAACTCCAGAGGATATAAGTTTGGATCAATCATGTTTTGGAACTGGGCGTTGGGATAGAACTCAAACTGGTAGGTGAAGGTGCCGAAGCCCCTCTCCATTACAGTGATGTTGTCTCTGTGTGTCGAGAAGCTCTGTGACACATTTCCCCGTTTTGGGTACTGGCAGGAGAACTGCACCTCCAGCAGGTGCTTCCTGGTGATCACGTGGGAGACGTTATCCACAGTGGTGATTTCGTTTTTGAAAATGAGGTTCTCGCCATCATCCTGTCGAGCACAAATTCATAATTTGATCAGACAGCACATACCTGGGAGGTCTACACTGACAATACACTCGATTGAATAGGTATATATAGTCATTCCGGGGCCAGTTTCAAAGTAAAAGCCTTGTTTGTTGTCACCAAGCTTGTATTTCTATCACAGAACAGAAAGTTGCTTTGCTTCATACTTTGGAGTCCCAGTGTTTGGGAACAGAAAACTGAATTCATCTCTGGAGGTGAGTTTGGTGTATGTAGAAGTAACTCCATGAGAGCAAATACAGCAATAATACCAGGAGACTCACTGCTGTGGATGAATGGAACTCTTTGAAAATGACCAACAGTTCCTTTGTCAGGAAAAGGAGGCAGTATCAGTGAGGGTCAGTGTGCTTTGAGGTTACCTCCAGCTGAGTGCCACAAGCGTTGAGGGGGACGACGGCGATGATGTGAGTACTGTTGGAGAGTCTCTGGAGGCTGCAGGCCGTGTCAAAGTTGTCGTTGAGCTGCAGGTGATCCTCGTGAAGTCGGGGGAAAGACGATTTCTCGACAAATATCGTCATCGAGGACTGATTGCAGATCACATGGGACACAACTGGAACAAGAGAAAGAGGTGGACTTTATACATACTTCACGTATCAAAATTGCAGTTCACAGGGTGGCCACTTGAGGCTGGCTCCAAAAGCGAGTCAATCCCCACAGACACCCTTGTTAAAATGGTCAACTTTGGAGGTGAATGAAACGAATGCTTAAAGCCTGATACAAACAACAGTTTGGTTTCAATCAGTCTCATTGTTTTCTATGACAGCTGTACGGGGGCTGAATTTCTTTTCCAACACACTTATTTTTACCTGAAAATAAAAACAGTTTGGTTTCAATCAGACTCATTGTTTTCTATGACAGCTGTACGGGGGCTGAATTTCTTTTCCAACACACTTATTTTTATTCTATCGAGATTTGAATTTTTTCCTATTTAAGGGCATGGCCTCTCCTGTGACATCTGGGCCGACCTGGAACATTCCGTGGATGCTACGACAGCACCATGGACCCACCCCAGTTCTACCTGTGCTCCACCTCTTTGCCCGTTTTTGAAAAAACAGAAAGTAGAAGGAGTTAGGCATCGGCAAGATGGCGACGGGTGAAGCGAGCCTCATAAGCGCTCTGCAGAAACCTATTGGTGACGTCACTAACGCTACGTCCATCTTCACATGCAGTCTATGGGCCTTATTCAAAATCCAACAAGCCCTCTGGGCTCCATCCTTACAATCATCATTATAGTGAGAGTCACAGAGCCAAATGTTGACAGTGATGTATTCCTCACCTTGTTCAGACTTGACCTCCACCAGAACACATCTCATCTCAGACTGAAAGATCCTTGACCTGCAACAGTGTGAAAGTTAAACTCTGGATTTCCAAACAATGTGCTGATGATGTAATGAAGGACATGAAAAGTGAGACTCACCCTGTCATCGCTTCAACAGCAAAGCAGACGGGGAAATGGCGTCCAACGTCATCCGGGAGAGGCGTCCACTTGAGGACAAACTCATGCGTGTTCTTTTGCTTTGTCATATTCGATGGCCCTCTCATCATGATGTCTTGGATTCTGTATGAAAAGAAAATATTTCCTCATTATTTCAATAATGAGAATTTTCATTGCGGTTTGATCTTGTTAATTTCATGGATCTCACTTACTTCGCGTTTTTGGCCTGTGCTTTGACTCTGATCTGTACTTCCTTTTGGACTTCTGCTTGGACTCGATCTCCATCTGCAGGCGTTGGGGGCAAGAACCTGGGCAGGTAAAGTCCCACCTGACATGATGGAGCAGAAGGATCCACTGGAATTGAAAAAAACAGGAGATTTAATATTACACAAGACAACATTTAATGACAAATGTTCTACCTTTTTGCCAGGACCATCAAAAACCCACCAATAACAGAGAACTGCAGAGGGAGTTTGCTGAGAGGAGCAGTGAATCCTGTTGTGGTTGGGGGTGTAGTTGTGGTTGAGGTTGGGGGTGTGGTTGTGGTTCGGG
>JAFBJT010111342.1:34990-55509 GCA_016785325.1 Chascanopsetta lugubris | reverse complement strand
GCACCTCCTGTCTCCCTCTGCCTCTTTCCCTTCTTTCTCTTTTACTAACCTCAGTTAATGTACCGCCATCTTGGTTCTGGTGAGGTAGGGACGCCGCTCACTTGCCATTTTAGTTTCCATGGTTACGTCACTCACGTAACTCCACCCCAATCTCTCTCTTTCTTTCCCTACCCTCCCCCTTTCACTCACACACACACACACACACACGCACACACACACACACACACACGCACACACACACACACTCCATGTTTTATGTGTTTACTTGTGTTGTTTTGTAATGTATGTCTGTTAGTATAGTTATGATAGTGTTAATAATTAAGTGGTGTTGTAAGATAACTATGGCTTTGTTAATACACGCTGTTATAATTTTAACACATCATAGTCTGTGTTTATTGTGATTATATTTATAACAACAACTGAAACGCCCAGAGTCAGTGCTCAAATTTCACCCTTCTGAACTATTTTGAGACTGTAGTTTTAATGGTCAATTTGGTTATTGGTCCCTGGTAACAGGGTGGTGCTCCGAGGTTACTCTTTGTAGTAAACATTTTTATACATCATTGCTGATCCCCAAAGGTAATTAATTTATTTTAAGCCAGCAACCAAATTGTCCCTATTTATGCACAACACGTGCGAGGCTGATAAAAGTTGATTCACAACAAGACTGAGCTGCGGTGAATCTCACACTTCTCTGCCTTAACAAAAAGTTGGTTCTCAAGGAGGCGCTAGAAGACCTGGTGGACATGGTGGACACGGTCAGTTCTAGAGTGGAAAAAAATCTAAATATCATGGGAATAGACAGAAACAAACTTGTTTAACATGTCTCTCAGGACATCATTTACCAATGCTTGGAAGATGGCTGGGGCATTAGTAAAGCCAAAGGGTACAACAAGGTACTCATAGTGCCCTGTTGGGGTATAGAACGCAGTTTTCCATTCATACCCCTCTCTGAGCCGACCCAGGTGGAAATTATTCCAGAGGTCTAATTTAGGAAAGATGGTAGATCCATGGAGAAGCACGAGGACATGAGGGGAAGGGGATACTGGTCCTTCACAGTGATATCATTTAGACCTCGGTAATCGATGCAAGGCTAAAGGGAGCCGTCCTTCTTCGAAAACAAAAAATAATTCTGCCCCTACAGAAGAGGAGGGGAGGGCGTATAATGCCAGCAGACGAGTCTCTGATGTATTTCTCGGCCCCTAGGTGGCACCTTGCCCGGCAAGAGGTCAATGCCACAGTCATAAGGATGATGAGGTCGTAGCTCAATGGCCCAGGACTTACTAAACACAGCTTTGAGGTCCATGTACAAAAGAGGGACATCAGACAGGGAATTCTTCTGGGGGTAACGTGAACTTGGCAGAGGTAGAGTGTTAAACCGGAAGGGCTCCAGCCCAGAATCTTGTTGTTGACTCAGTCTAGTTGAGGATCGTGCTTCTCTAGCCAGGGGCGACCAAAGACTACAAGATCATGAGAGGACTCAATGGTGTGGCGTATAATCAGTTCATGATGGTTGCCTGAAATTAACAGAGACACAGGAGCAGACACATGGTTACTATCAGCAAGCTTCTTTCCGTTCAAGGCATTGGCCACTGGGGGCGAATCAGGGGTAATCTCCATTGAGCAGCCAGGGTAGCATCAGACAGGAAGAAAGGTAGTGTCCAGAATCACCACAGTACAGGCAGCAGTTGGAATGGAGTCTCTGCTGTCTCTCTGCCGCTGATAGGTAATAGCAGTTGATCTGCATAGGCTCGGGGTCTGGATGTGCTGGTGACTTTGACGACAGAGCCTGCAGAGATGGCAAGGCAGATTGAGAGAATACTCCTTCACGCCTCCGCTGGAGCTTCTGGGAGTTTTTCATCTGCGACGCTGCTGAATATGGGAATCCACCCGGATAGTCACGTTCACAAAAACCAAAGTCAAAGTTACTGGGAGGTTCCTGGACAATCAAGTCACCTTTAATACTCTCCAAGAGACCTTTGAAAAAAATACGTCAAACTGGGCTTCAGCATTCCATCCACTAGAAGCAGCAAGGGTCCGGAACTCTATGAAGTAGTCAGACAAAGAGCGGTTCCCCTGCCGACAGTGCATCATCTCGAGCGCTGCTTCCCTGCCATGTTTGGAACGGTCAAAAACCTTCTTCATCTCCTCTGAGAATGACGCGAAGTGGTCACAGAAGATTTCTCTTGCTTCCCGTGTGGCTGTGCCCCATTCTATCGCCTGTCCAGACAGCTGGGTAATGACATGAGTTACTTTAGCTTGATCTGTAGGGAAAGCAGATGTTTATAACTGGAAGTTTAAGTCACATTGAGTCAGGAAAGAACAACAGGTACCGGGCTCTCCGGTATAGTGTTCAGGAGAAGGCAGATGAGGTTCCTAGGCTGAAGAGGTGAGCGGGGTTAACGCAGGAGAGGATCTCAGTAGTTGGAGTTGTTGTACCTGGGCTGCAAGATCTGTGAGTCTGACACTCATTGCCGCCATGGTCTGTCCTGACTCCTTAAGTCGATCCTGTTGTCTCCCCAGAAAAACTCCATGCTGCTCCAGGGTTGTCCTCCACTGGCTTAAGTCTGCTGGATCCATGCTGGCCAGATCGTACTGTTTGGATTTTTGGGAGAGAAGAATCCACTCGCAGAAAATAAAGCTCAGTTACTTAGCAGCTTGTTTTTAATGAAGATATCCAGCAACAATTTCAGAATCGGAAGGCAGTCTTGTAGGTCAATGGGAAGGCAAAAACCTCCAAAAACAAGGCAGAGTTCAGAGCAGAGGTATCCAAAAAAAGAATGCAAAGTACATAGTCAAAGTTCAGGCAAAGGGTCAAAACTTTCATGACAAGTCAGAAATATTACTCATGGAGCGCTGGAACAGCAGAGGAAACAAAATGGCACGATCTTGCAGAGACTGTCTGGCACCCTGGGCTTAAATACTCTCACGGCAATCAAGGGCAAGGAGGAACTAGTGTGCTCATAAAATGGCAGTAAGTAAACAAAGACAGGGTGGAGCCAAAAGCACATGATAAACCAAAACAAACAAAACACATAATTCCCCAAATGAAAACAAAGACACATGCTGCCAGGAAGAAAAAAAAAACCTATTCGGGATCACTAAGTTTGTTTCCCTAAATGAGACATTGACAGGATGATGATCATACAGCTGCTGCTCCATGTTTGCATTTCATGTTCCTCTGCTACTGAGATCAGTGCTCACACACACACGCACACACGCACGCACACACACACACACACACATTATAATATAACTTAGGAAGAAATGATGTGTACTTCATTACATTCCTGTCTATTTTCATTAGAGCCTCATTAAAGAAGCATGATGTCATGTTTGTTTACCTGTGGTGGTGAAATTAAGTGCAGGCAATGTTGAATGTTTACATGAATTTTAAACAGCAAAACTAAATTCCTGCTTCAGTTTCTATGTTTTAATGTCTCCAAACATCTGTAAACATCCCCGCTCAGATGTGACAGTGAGGGTCGTGTAGTAGCAAGTCAGCTAATGATGCTCAGGACCACAGACCTCATGTCTACGGCTAATGTTTTTATTTCTGATCAATATTTAGGAATTCTTCCTGGAAGTTTTGGGGATGAGATAATTCTGATGTGTCACCGTGTGGTATACGAAATGTTAAAAACAAACTTTGTGTTGCTGTGATGAATCTTACTTCCCGATTAATCCCTCCCCCTCAGGGGCGCTCGCTGCAGCACACCGTGATATTCCCATGCTGAGGTCTGAGCTTGGAGCGAACACCTTCTCATTCCTCATCTTGATGTTGTGAGAAGCACCGAGGCCAAATCTGCTGCCTCCTGAGCACACGCTAATAAATTGTCCTTTCATCTGCGTACATGATGAATTCCCCCCTCTATCTCTTTCCCTTTCTCTCTCTCTCTCTCTCTCTCTCTCTCTCTCTCTCTCTATCTTTCCATCCTCCGCCCCCTGCAGCCTACTGAAACTGGCACAGGCAAGCTGCAGGGATACCTTGGGGCGCCGCTGGGTTTAGCCGTGGGCCTGAGTGAGGAGGAAGGAGAAGAGAGGGATGAACGAGGTGATGAGTGGGGGATGTTATCCGTCCTCTCTCCACAACTAGCCACCGCCACTGTTGCTTTCAGTAATATTGTAACGTAATTGTGCAATTAGTTTCAGCGCCTGGTTTTCATACATCACAAACGGCTAGCTGCTGCTATTAGAGCGGCGGTGAGTTAGCGCTTTGAGCTACATTAAGAGCAGCGATTAGTAAAATGTGAACCAATTTATCATGATCTGTTTTCTGCCCACTGATACAAGCCCTGCCCACCTCGTCTTTCAGCCTGACCTTGTACTGTGTGTGTGTGTGTGTGTGTGTGTGTGTGTGTGTGTGTGTGTGTGTGTGTGTGTGTGTGTGTTTGTGTGTGTTTGTGTGTGTATGTGTGTGGAGGTTCAATTTGTTCATTGTTATTCGCTTGCATAATTTCAGGCAGCGCCGCACTCTCCCGCCTGCAGACTCACTCTGGCCGCTGATTGCTCATGCCACCACTTCCTGGTTTCCTGTCACTCTCTCTCTCTTTCTCTTTCTCATTCTCTCTCTCTCTCTCTCTCTCTCTCTCTCTCTTAGAGTGCATGTTGAGAGAGTGTGTGTGTGAGTGAGACACTGAGACTTTTGAATCATTCAATCTTTTTTTCGTCTTTTTCTTGTTAAACATTTATAATTTGAACACATTAAATTGGTGGTGGTTTATTTGATAGCATAATCAGAGCACTATTCGGGGTTTTTGGGGTTTTTCGGAGTGTTCATTTTTCTCTGCCTCTCTCAGACGACATGCAGCAACAGAAAGATTTCACCAAACTTGCAAGGAATCATGGTATTAAGATCTCTGCCAGTTTCCCGTGCACTGTGGAGGACATCGGGCTGGCTGTGGGGGAGAAAGTCGGACACAGCAGTGGAACAGGTGGAGAAGATAAATTGTGTCATCAAGACAGGCATCACGGTGAATGACATGTTTATATCTGTACTGCTGCTAATGCAGCCCGCAAACCAACGTGATTCTATCAAATGTCCCTCCGTTCTTCACCGATGAGTTCCTCAGCAGAGAACTGTCCCGACATGGGAAGGTGGTTTCCCCAATCAGGAAGAACTTGTCTAGGATGCAGGTCTCAGATGCTGAGCCACGTAATGTCTCACCGCACGCAACTTTATATGATACTGAACAACCGGAATAAGGAGCTCAACCTCCACTTCCATGTGAAAGTAGATGAATATGACTACATGATATTCGCGAGCTCATCAGTGATGAAATGTTTTGGTTGCAAAGCGGGGGGCGGAGGGACACACCATGGAAACCTTTTGGTTTTATCTAATTTATTGCTTCCAACACTTCTTAAACATCCCACTAATCATGGATGTTAAAAATGTAGGGTGTCTTAACCCTTAAGAGTTCCTTTAAAAAAAAAAATTAAACGTATTCATCCCTAAGGACAAAAATGTCCACTTCCCAAAAACTGCTGTAAAAATGTTATATATCAATCTTTTTTCAACCTTGAACGACTAAGTCTTCTAGAACTACTTCACCTTGAAATATAGATATCAAACATACATATTTTTTAGATTTTAACCCTTTTAATGCCAATTTGTTTTACGTAACCCCCATCGTTTTTTCCTGAAAAGACAAAAAGCAAAGATAATTTCCATAACAGATATTTCAAATGATATTTATTGTTATTTTGCCCTAAGATGGGTCAATAATTATTAGCTACATTGATTTTCAAGCAGTTTTTGTTCGCAGTTACACATTTGTTCTTTTTGACAAAGATGTCCACTTCCCAAAAATTGCTATAAAAATGTCATATATCAATTTTTTTTTACTTGTATATGACAGTCTTCTAAAACTACTTCAGCCTGAAATATACATATAAAACTTTATGCACATTTTTGAGATTCTAACCCTTTAAATGCCAAATTGTTTGCATGACTCCCATTGTTTTTTTACTAAGAAAATGAAGAGAATTTTCCATAAAAGACATTTGAAATGAAATTTGACTACTATTATTATTATTAGGCCCTGAGATGGAATTGCAAAATTGCTTTTCATGAATCATTATTTCTTCTGCAGTGACAGATTGAATGAACTACTCTTCCAAAATCGACATTATGTCACTCTGTACTACCTTTGGTGTAAAGGCTTGATAGAGAATTCTGTTTTCTGATTGTCTTAGTAGTTTTATGAACTGAAATATGTATGTAGCTTTCTCACTTCAATTTGATGTTTCATTATGAGTTTGAGTCCTGGTTGTCAAGAAGGAGTACAGGTCCTCTGGACAAGATGCCCTTATTGCGATGGCAGAGACACCAAACAGTTGCGGGTGCCGTCCCTTGGATGAGACGCTAAATCGAGGTCCCAACTCTCTGTGGTCATAAAAGTTCTGCTGACATGATTTGCAAAGAGTAGGTGTCACACTTGTCACTCAGTGTCAGGCCAAATTTCCAACCAGTTTTTCTCCATCTGGTCACCTAATCATCCCTCACTTTCTGATTGCCTCAAGTCATTTCAGGCAACTACAACTCGACAGCCAAAGGTTTGATCCTTGGACCTACACACTATTTCACTGCCCAAACCCCACTGGCTGTTCATTTTGAGCTTTGTGTTTTCTGGTCAAAAAGGAATCAACCTTCATCCTGGAGTGAGAAATCAGGATGGAACATTTTCTGGGCTACAGTGTTGCAAAAGAGGTGGAACAGTGCATGAAAAGCTATTCCAACCCTGACGTTGTGATGACAAGGCATGATTTCTGCAAGGTTAGATTGTGACAGTGGCTCATGATCTGTGAGAATGGATCCTGTGACATTGATGTGTTACAGTTTCTAACTTTGACTGATCTGGCGGTGAATCCTGGATCATGGCGCTGAATCGTGATGGATCCAGGATGAAGATGGACTTATACCCACGGCTGCAGTGTACCGACAGAAACCATCTGAGCCGTCCAATTTTGTTTTGGTTCTTGCTGCTGATGTATCTTACTATAATCCTTCTCATTGTTATGTTTGAATTCACTTATAATGCATTGTCGCTTTCCCAAAGACTTGGACATGAATCACACACACACACACACACACACACACACACACACACACACACATTTTTTTTTCCATACAGACCATAATCCAACATCATTTCAGGGTCAGAGCAGCCTTGCAGAAAACTGAAAAAAAAAATAGTGACATTTTGTTGCATACTTTAAATGGTAAAAAGTAGCACCACCTGGTGGTCAAATATAAAAAAAAATGTTAGATTGAAAATTGAAAGCCAGCTGTCCAAAATTATATCTTAATCTAAAGGATTGCATTAGTTTAGGTAATGTCACATGTCATCAAATTTGTTAAGTGTTGGTTTTTCCCTGTTTCAGTTGATTCACCTTTCTTATAACTTCCTGTTTTATTTTGGTCTGCCTTGTCCATGTCATGTCTGATCCCGATTGTCGGCACCTGCGGTGATTCCCCTGATTCACCTGGCCCTGGTTCCCCTCCCCCTTCATAAACTCCCCTCTCCCTCTTTGTCGCCAGTGCGTCGTTCATGTTTCGTTCAGATCATGTCTTTGTCAAGTCATCATTTTCGCTCTCGCTCATTGCTAAGTTGTTTACCACGCGTCGAGCCTCTATCATCCCATTTTGTAGTCGTGTTTTATGTTAGGTATTCCTTGTCATTTAACCCAGCGCTTTTTGTTTCGCCTTTTTGCTTGCCTTGTCAAGTCTCCTTTTGTTCTATTATTGCATCCTGGTACACCAGCATTTTTTGTTATCCTTTTGAACTGACCTTGGCTTCCTTGTTCAGTGTATAGTTATCATTTTGCAAATATATAATAAATGTTTTTTGTTACCTTTGACTCGTCTTGAGCATTTGGATCTGGCCTTCTGTGTGCGTGATCATAACATGTTAGGATAAATGGGAACTCAAAAATGGCATTTTTTGGTTGTCAATCTGACATTTTTGTCAGTGAGGAGCAAATGTGTCGGTTTTTGTGTAGCATAACCGTTTTAGGGTATAATTGGATAGGACAATTCTAAACTTTTCTAAGAATGATTACAATTCGGAAAAAAATATTTATTCATTCAAATCAAATCAAATTTTATTCATATAGCCCGCATTTATATATCAGAATTTGTCTCATAGGACTTTACAGGGTGGTTAACATCCTCTGTCCTTGGACCCTCGGCAAGGGTACAACTACCAAGGAAAAAACCCTTTTAACAGGGAAAAAAAAAAGAAAAGGTAGAAACCTTGGGGAGAGTCACAAGTGAGGGATCCACTCCCAGGATGGACAGATGTGCAATAGATGTTACATGGAATGTTCAATACCAATAACACCAGTAATACAAACATTATAAATGTGAATGATTGAATGTTTATGTCCATCTTTGTTTTGGTCTTTTCCGCTCTCCAGGTTTGTTGCAGCTCGCTCGCACGTTCAGGACCCACCACCAGATCAGTCGTGGCTTTCGTTGGCTGGAACAAGTCGAAAATTGTTTAAGATAGTGCACGTGGTTTTCTGAGTTAAATGTAGTAGGAGGACATAGGGTTTGTGGCAGGGGTGAGAATTTGAGGGCAACGGTGCTCAATCCATGTGCTCATTTTAAGTGCATGATGGGAAATTCCCCCCAGCAGTCTGAGCCTATAGCAGCTTATTATGGACTATTCAACTCAGGTCTCGCCTGATCTAGTTTTGACTATGAGCTATGTCAAAAAGGAAAGTTTTGAGTCTCACCTTAAAGGTAGAGACAGAATCAGACTCCCGGACTGAGAGTCAGAGCAGGTTCCACAGGAGAGGAGCTTGGGAGCTAAAGGTTTTACTACTTGTTCTACTTTTATTAATTCTGGGAACAACTAGTAGGCCAGAATTTATAGAGCGGAGTGATCTATTTGGATGGTAAGGAGTGATAAGTTCTCTAATGTAGGACAGGGCTTGATTATTTAGGGCCTTGTAAGTAAGAAGTAGGATTTTAAAATCTATTCTACTCATAAGTTATGGACATATGTCAGAATAAGATCAAGGGGTGAATGGAAGGTCAATGTTGAATATTGCTGCAACCCCTCCACCTCTGCCATTACCTCTTGGGATATGGGCATTAATGCAAGAGGGGGGCATTGCTTCATTTACAGATACATAATTGTCTACTTGAAGCCATGTTTCATTAAAACAGAGCAAATCAAAATAGTGCTCATTTATTAAATCATTACTGAGTAGTGGTTTAGATCTGAGAGATTGAATATCTAATAGACCACATTTAATCTTTTTTGTTTTGTTTTTGGCTCTGGAACTGTCCTTGTGTTGATTCTTATGAGATTATTATGAACTACTCCTCTCCCGTTTCTCTGATTTATTCATATTACGAGTCCCAGAAGTGGGCACAGTGTTTATCCTAAATGTGTATTCATATCTACCTTTATCTTTAGGGAGTGATTTATCTAAAGGAAGCTCAGAGAAGCGTTCAAGACTGCAACTCTTTATCCTGGTCTGGACTCTTTGTTGTCAGGATTTGTCTCTAATAAACTTTTTCATGTTCCCGGAAATCCATCCAGGGTGGAATGAATGCCATCCCTTCTAATCAGACAAGGTTTTCCCCAGAAACTCTGCCAGTTGGAAATGGAGCCCACATTATTGTTAGGGCACCACCTTGACAGCCAGTGGTTAAATGACAACGTACGGCTAAACATGTCATCACTGGTCAAATTGGGTAGGGGTCCAGAGGAACATACGGAGTCCAACAGTGTTTTAGCGTATGTACACACCGACTCAACGTACATTTTTGTTACATCCCACTGACGTAGTAGGGTGCAGTAACTGCCGACATGAATTACAATCTTAACAAATTTATGATTATGCTTAGCTAGCAGTTTGAGATAAGACTCTATATCACCCACTCTGGCCCCAGGGATAGATCTGACTGTGGTCGCTGATGTCACAATCTTAAAACAGAGTCACCAATGACTAGAGTCGTCTCCTTAACCGGTGTGTCGCTGAGTGGGGAAAATGAATTTGAAACATGAACTGGCCAGTGGCTAGCCGGGGGCTACGGACAGTTACCCAGTCAGCCTGGTTTCCCAGCTGCTCGGGAACTGCTGGAGTAGTTGAAACTATCTGTACTGTAGCGGTAGCTGCTGCTCTTGCTACGGGGCTTGCATCTGCTAGTGGGGAAAGGCTAATGCTGGTTACTACGGGTTTAGCTTCAACACTGTGGAGCCACGCTTCTAGCTGACATAAAAACATTTTTATTTGCCTGAGATCTTTGTCCTGTGTTTTTTTTCATGACTCTGTGCTCTCCTGTGCTCCCCCTCTCCCCTGTGTCTCCTGATTGCCCTGACTCACCTCACCTGCTCTTCTGTGTTCCCTACCGCTGACCTATTTAAGCTCCCCTCTCACATCCACTCATCGCCAGATTGTGTCACATACATGTGAAGCTTTCCAGCATTCACTCATTACTACTCTCTCGTGTTTTTGACCCCTGCCTGTTCTCGGTCTTTGCCTTTGCCTTTCTCTTGTGAGTTAACTCCCTGTGTGCCAACTCCTGATTATTCCTGGACTGTGTTTTCGCCTACTCCTTGTGATCTGTTTGTCCTTGTGACTGCCTGTGAATCGACTATGGATTGAATAAACCTGAATCAAGCCATTCCCGGTCCTGTGTGGTTGTGCATTTGGGTCCCTCCTGTTGTACATTATAGTACAATCTGGCCAACATGGACCCAGCCAACCCCAATGCCGTTTTTGCGGCCATCCAGGCGCAAGACCAGAGACTTTACCATGAGAAGGGTTAACCGAGGTACACCATCAAATTCAAACACTGACAGTGCAGCAGAAGACCATCTGATTGCACATCAACCAACAAGTCACCAACCTGTGCGCCTAGATGCAGCAACTCATGGTGGTGCTTCGTCCAGAAGCAAGCGCCCCTCCTTCTCCTCCACAGCACACAACAGCTCCTGGTCTGGACCTGTCCTGCGTCGTTCCTCTCTCTCGTCCGATGTGCTTTTCTGGAAGCGAGGGATGACTGTGAGGCTTCCCTGAATGCAGCCTCCATTTCCCGACGCAAGCAGCTGCTTTCCATTCAGAGGCGGCCGTTCCACCTGGCAGGCGCAACTGAAAGCTGGGCGATGGCGGATTGGCGTCAGCAGATGGCCCACTGCTCCACTATGGACCATTTCTCAGAGGCTCTCCGGCGGGTCTTCGGCCAAGCTTCCACCAGCCTTGATGCTGCCTGATCCATTGTGTCCCTCAGTCAAGGTAAGGGGAGCATGATTACTCCGTGGAGTTCCGAACCCACGCCGCCGATAGCAGTTTGAACAATTATGCCCTCAGGTGCTGATGAGAGTTTCATTGACTATGTCTACCAGACCTCTGGAACCAGCTCCTGAACCCATATCCAGCCCCGATCCAGACCCAGGCCTTCCCAAGTCTCCCAGCGGTCTCGACCTCTCCACCATTCCCGAGTGCTGCCACCACCTGGGCGTAGTTTTTGACAAAGTCAGAGTCACTTCACTACCACCCCATCGGGACTACGACTGCACCATTGATCTCCTGCCAGGTTCTTCATCTCCCCGGGGTTGCCTCTACTTCCTATTCCTCGCCGGAGAGGAGGGCTATGGAGGATTACATTCAAGAGTCCCTCCACGCTGAAATAATTCGCCCTTCATCATCTATGGCAGGAGCCGGATTCTTCATGTCGAAGGAAGATGGCTCCCTTCACCCCGAAATTGACTACAGAGGACTGAACGATATAACGGTAAAGAACTGCTATCCCATCCCCCTGATTAACTTTGCATTTAAACTGTTGCAGGGAGCAAAGGTGTTCACCAAGTTAGATCTCTGCAACGCTTATCACTTGGTGAGAATCCAAGAGGGGGACGAGTGGAAGACAGCCTTCAACACTCCTAGTGGCCATTATGAATATCTTGTAATGCTATTCAGGTTCATGAACGCTCCAACTGTCTCCTAGAATTGACTAACAAGGTACTCCACGATTTTTTGAACCTTTCTGTATTTGTAAACTTATATGACGGTCTTATCTTTTCTCCGAATCTCAAGCTCCACACTGTGCATGTTAGATCTGTTCTCGAAAGACTCTAAATGGACTCTGAAAAGGTTAAGGCAGTAATCGATCGGCCCACCCCTTTCCTGCTGAAAGGATGTGCAAAGATTCCTCGGGTTTGCCAATTTTTACCGCTGCTTCATTCATGGCTTTGGCTCCATAGCGGCGCCGTTGCACGCACTTCCCTCTGCTAAAACCCATTTCTGATGGAGTCTGGCCGCTGGCGAGGCCTTTCAGAAACGTAAGACTTTGTTTTCATTCCCCAATCCTCACCTTGCCAAACCCCTCTTTACAGTTCGTTGTGGAGGTCGATACCTCCAACTCGGTCGGTGAGGTCTTGTCCCAGCACTCTCCCTCTGAAAATAAGATCCACCCTTGTGCCTACCTCTCTCATAAACTCACTCCTGCCGAACAAAACTATGATGTCGGTAAACGCAAACTCCTTGCCATTCGAGTTGCTCTAGAGCAGGGGTCACCAACCTTTTTGGAGCTGTGGGCACCTTTCAAGGTACCAAGAGACCCGAAGGGCACCAGTTTAAGACACACTTCTAAAATAACTTTATATTTTTCAATTGTCCCAATGTTTCAGTAAAAATAAACATTAAAAGTGTGCGGTGTGTAAGATTTGGTGATATCTAGAGGTGAAATTGCATTTTGAATCCATCACCTCATACCCTTCTGAGCATGCAGGAGAACCTATGGTCGACTTCAGCTGTCATTAAAACTCAGAAGATGTCCAGTATGTCCACTCTAGGCTACTGTTAAAAAATGGTGGCCGCTGTAGAGAGGACCTACTCCTCATGTAAACAATAATGGGATTATTTAACGGTAATGGGAATTTGAATGAATTTATAATCACAAAAAAATGTCCATCTGTAATTGTTTGGTAATGTTTTAGTAATATTTGTAATACATGCGAAAAATGACTGAACTCTTACACACTGCACCTTTAATATGAGACAAAAACGTATCACCCCCAGCAGAATGTAACTTTCTGTTACCACTGACAACATGTGGTACCTTTATTTGTCTTTGTTAGTGTGAAGCCTGGCATTGCTGCTGTTCACCAGTGAACTGAGATCTGGGCTGTGACATCACACTGTAACTGAGGGAGTCTGTGTGCATCAGTGAGGCGTGTTCTCTTCTCCCTTTTTCAAACTACCATGACTGCACCCGCCCCCCTGGAGGATCAAGTTATACGCATTTACTACATTTTCTATATAGCGGCACGTCACAACAGACATAATTTAAGGTTACCTTTTATATAGAATGGGTTTACGCCTTGTTCTTTTATTAAACAAAGTAAAACACTTAGGTTTTTTATCTCATTTACACGTTTCTAGTCTGTCGCGGTTTCATTTCCCCTTTCTTGCTCTCTGGATCACACAGCGTGCACACACACACACACACACACACATATACACACAGAGCGGGAGAGAGAGCAAGAGAGAGAGACATGAGCGCGCACACCGAAAGCTCTTAAGAAAATAATAAAGTTCCATTCTGATAATGACTGTTGTTATTCATTAAGTGTTTGTTCCAGTGTCCCCCTCTGCACGTGCAGAGGGGGCGGAGGAGCAGTAAATAAGAATTTAGGCGG
Organism: Chascanopsetta lugubris; assembly: GCA_016785325.1. Lineage (NCBI taxonomy): Eukaryota > Metazoa > Chordata > Actinopteri > Pleuronectiformes > Bothidae > Chascanopsetta > Chascanopsetta lugubris. The sequence continues at coordinate 41,848 of JAFBJT010111342.1, read as the reverse complement.
AGCTCATTGGCGATTAGTGCTATTTTTGGAACCGGCCCGCGGGCGCCTCAGGTGGTCCCTGCGGGCGACCTGGTGCCCGCGAGCAACGTGTTGGTGACCTCTGCTCTAGAGAAATGTAGACATTGGCTGGAAGGCGCTGAGCAAATGTTTATATTCTGGACAGACCATAAGAATCTCGAATCCTTCAGATCAGCCAAACGATTAAACCCCCGTCAGGCCAAGTGGGCGCTCATCTTTAATCATTTCAATTTCTCACTGTCCTATCATCCTGGCTCTAAAAACAATTAGCCTGACTGTAGCTGACGCGAGTGAAAATGTTTGTGTTCCCATGGCGACGCCCGAAGTCGGCAGTATTGATTGTTGTCGGGGTTCGTTATTGTATATATATGCACATATGTTTAGAAAAAACTTTGCACTGTACAATGTGAAGCTGCTGCTAAATATTGTTCATTTAGTTTAAAATTGATTGAATAATTTAGAACTTACGTGAGTTACCTGACCCAGAAGTCATATGACCCAGGAGAGTTTGTGCAGGAAAGGAGAGGGAGAGGGAGAGCCGGCATACGAGCAAGACAGAGGACTTTTCTATGCTCACCAACTCTATCTACCACTGGTTTACGGGGCGTACATGGTAACGGTAATTTATATTGGCTCCGTTAAGTCCTATGTGTGTTGAATGTATGTTTATTGAAATGTGTTTATTGTTTCTAGTTTTCACGGTGGTCCACGACACTACAGAGTGACTGTGGACATAAGTAAGGAGCATGACTCATTTCCAATCCAGGGCAGATACACTGATGCTTTGTCCCGCCTTTTTGGCCCTGAGCCCCACTCGGAATAACCCCCCTCCATCCCCCCTACTTCCTGTGTGGTGGGAGCCATCTCCTGGGTGTAGAAGAACGGGTTAGGCTAGCTAACAAACGAGATCCTGGGGCCCTTCCCGCTGGCTGTCCGCCTCAACATCTGTTTGTCCCTTCTTCTCTCCATTCCCACGTCATTCATTGGGCCCATACCGTCTTTTCCCATTCCCCGTAGACCCTGGTCCGACATCTCCCTGGATTTTGGGACTGCCCCTATCAGAAGGTAACATGGCCATTGTTATGTCGTCACATGTGCCGAATACACGGTTTCCCTATCAACGTGCTGTCAGACCGGGGTCCGCAGTTCATCTCCAAGTTCTGGAAAGAGTTCTGTTTGGTCTTGGAAACTGATAGGACAAATAGAACCCAGACCACAGTGGAGGATTTTATACAAACCTCCTCTTAGAAAACATTCAACTTTCATCTCTGTCGACCCTGTTCTAACTGACAAGTATCCATTCTGCAACTGCCGCGAGACCATCTTCCATGTTTTTACTGAGTATAAGAGACTTAAAGAGCTCTTCCCTCTTTCAGCATTATTTTTAGTCATTTTGAATTGTTTTTACTGAAAGGGTATTTATCATGGGCACTGGATACAACAAAAACAATAAAGAAAAATGGCAGCTTTTAAATTTTATCTCCGGTGAGGCCAAACTGGTTATTTATGTAAGTAGAAAGAACAGGGTCAAGGACAGAGATGGACAGGACACCAAAGCAGTCTGGGTCTCTAACATCAGAGCCATACTATGGCTAGAATACATGTTTTTCAAACTTATAAATGATCTGGAATCTGTTTAAAAATCTCTGGTACTACAATAACACCATCTGCTCCATTCAACAACCAACTACACATTTTTCACAGGTTTCTATGAATTAAACTATTTTTTCTAATTCATTCATTGCAATCTATTTATCATCTGAATAGGATGTAAATATGGAATAATTGTAAATAAAGTGCTGATATAAAGATCAAAATCTCTCTCCGAGGCTAAACGTTGTTGTTCATGTAGAAGATGTCGAGCAGAATAACGGCAGTAATTCCTCATCTCGCTCTTCCTCTTTAGTCATCGTCTGTACAGCGTTAAGTGGGGTATATCCATTCCCTCACTCGCCGCCATCTCTCTCTCTGTCTGTCGCTCTGTTGCTCTGTCTCTCTCTCTGTTTCTCTTTCTCCCTGTCTCTCTCTCTCTCTCTCTCTCTCTCTCTCTCTCTCTCTCTCTCTCTCTCTCTCTCTCTCTCTCTCTCTCTCTCTCTCTCTCTCCCTCTCTCTCTCCATCACCTACCTGTCACCCCCTCCCTCCTCCATGTTGCCGCTGTGAAGATTTACACCCCCCCTTCCCTTGCTCCTCGTCGTCCTCTTCCTTCCTTCCTTTCTTTCATTCTTCCATCCAGCCTTCCTTCCTTCCTTCCTTCCTTCCTTCCATCCCTCCCTCCTTCTTGAGGTTCCTGAGTTCATCGGCTCTCTGTCGGATCCTCCTATCATGAACACCACCCTGAGCCGAGCTGATCATCTGTTTGTAGTTTCTCTCGCTTGAATACATCTTTTTAAAATCAACCTAAATAGAATAGAATACAATAGAATACCCTTTATTGTCATTATACTGAATGTACAACGAGATTGGAGAGCTTCTCCTTATTCAGTGCAGAGACACCAATACATACATGATCAAAAATAAAGTTCAACAAAAAACAATGAGAAATATGAATAGTATGAATAATTTTAAAAAGAGTGAGACATATTGCACATTCTACGACATGCTGATGACGGGGGTCGTTCTGTGTGAGAGTTCAGGGTGGTGATGGCTCTCACGAAAAAGCTGTTTTTCAGTCTGTTTGTCCTTGCTTTGGTGCACCTGTAGTTCCTGCCAGAGGGCAGAAGGTCAAACAGTTGGGAACCAGGATGTGAACTGTCCTTGATGATGTTCTGAGCTCTGCTGAGGCACCGGGTGGTGTAGATGTCCGTCAGGGGGGGAGAGGGCTGAAACGTAGCACTGACCGTGGCCCCGCCCCCTCAGCTTCGATCTCTGCCACCTTGGTGTTAATGTGTTTGTTGCTACTCGTCAAACAGCCACTTGATTTGAATTTTCCGGAAGGGTCTCGGCACCACGGCAACATGAAAGCATCCTGTTTTTGTCATTCACATCCTCTGTCGCCTACTTTATTTTTTTCATACTTGGCATCGGTCCCAAATACTTTTTTATTTATAATTTTTTTGTTTGTTTGTTTGTTTTTATTTAATTTATTAAGTTTTTTATTTTAACAACTTTGCAATGGTCATTTTCATTAATTTATCTTTTTTGATTTTTTTAACTTGGCATGGTTCCCTCATTTCTTTGATTTTTTTTATCATTAATTTATTTATTTGATAAGGACTTGGCACAGGGCCCTGTTTTTTTTCTAAGTATGTCAAACCATTGTTTTCGTAAGTGTTGGACAGGTGGGTTCAGCATGCGGGGGCGGGGGGGGGGGCGAAGTCTTATAGAACAACATTTGATGTGAATTGTTTTTTTGTTGAAATTGTTGAAATTTCTGCAGAGCCTATATTTGTGTAGAATTTCATCTGACAGAAGGTTTATTGTGAAAATGTTTTGTTTTAATTTCTGTGTATTGTTGTTTATGGTTTCAGAAACCTGTTCATCTCACTGTGACCTGTTTCCACTGGGCCATACCTGCTCATGTAAGTAACATCGCCCCCTACATGTGATCTGAGGTAGTGTTGGTGTATTCTCACGATAACGGAGGAATCTTTTGGTAATAAACTGAAGTCACACATCAAAGCCAGAGGGTCACATGGTCATTGGCGTGGCGACACCACATCATTATTCCACTCTCGCTGATGTCTAGTGGGGTCAGAGGACAGAGATGGGAACGTTGTCCTCACACATTTCCACGCTGCCACTCTATTTCACACAAAAAGGTAAATAGTTTAGTTTAATTGTATTTATGTGAAATTGAAATGAAAGTTGAACCTCAAGTGATGTGGGCGTAACCATAACATTCACATGATGGTCAGAGCCGAGTCCATTAGAACCAGGTGATCATGTGACCTGGCGTGAGTGGGGGATTGGATGAAATGACCGTTGACCTTCAGAGGAAGTAACATCCTGATTCATAGATGAGAACATTTCAGCTGAATGGGATTCAAGGGTTCGTTTGAATAAATGTGTATGTGTGTGTGTGTGTGTGTGTGTGTGTGTGTTTGTGTGATAATGCCTATGCGTTGGGGCTTGTTTGCCAGAGATCAGAGGGAGGTGTGTGAGGTGTTCCCATCATGCATTGCTCACACGCACTCTCATCCCCACATTAGTGTTCATCTCTCTGCTGCACATACACACACACACACACACACACACACACACACACACACACAGGCTCTTTTCTTCTTGCTCAGTGTGTGTGTGTCTGTGAGCGTGCGTGTGTGTGTGATTTGTGTGTGACCTGTCTCAGCTCTGCTGTGGATAATGCCGAACAGACGGAGCAGGTGTGAACATTAGTCGACTTCTGTCGTAGCGGAAACAAATTAGAGGTCCACCGACACTGAGCAGCAACCTTTCACCACCGCCACCAGCGCTCCCGTTAGTGGTCAAGAAAACACACCCACAGCCGGTGCCCACGCACATAATAAAGAGCTGTTCCACACATCCTGTCTCGCTTTCTCTCTTTCTCTGTCTCTCTCTGCTTCTGGTTTAGTGTGAGTGTGAGTGGAGGTGGCGGTTGGAGTGTAAGTGGCATGGAATTAGAATTTTTCTCTTCCTGTCTCTCGGGGGGGGTTGTTTTCTGATCTTTTCTCACATGATTGAGGTAAGAATGTTTCTTAGAATTATTACGTGTGATCGTTATCAGACTCATTAGTGTTTGTTTGTGCAGGTTGTTGCATGAGGATGGCGTCCTCCGAGACACCTCTGTCCCTGAAGAAGGGAGTTCAGTTTGTCCTGCCGGTCATCAGTGATACAGTGGAGGAGGTTCTGTTGGCGATAGGGGAGCAGGGCGGACACGAGCACATATTGTTCGTGTCCAGAATGAACAAGGCTGTGGTTGTTTTCCGGAAAGCCAAGACCAACGTCCACGCCTTGGTAGAGAAGCAAGTGTTTGTCAGGGACACGTATGTGCAGGTGACGCCGCTGACAGGTTTGCCCACCCGGATCACTGCCTTCAGTGTTGCGTCGTTTATTCCAAATGAGCTACTGGAGCTCGAGCTCCTAAGGTTCAGAAAGTCTGCGAGTTGGTTTAAAGACTTAGACTGTAAAGACGTCAAACTCAGACACATCCAGTCTCTGAGGAGACACGTGCACAGACTCTGGAGGTCTCATTCAGAGTCAGACACAGTGACGGGTCCTATATGGTGTATGTGAGCTCTGGGCAGATAAAATGGTTTGAGTGTGGTGATGTGGGTCACAAGTGCTTCACCTGTCTGCGTAAACAGGGAGCATGTGCGTCCACTGGTGCTGTGGCCGGAGCTGGCCCTGCAGCCACGCTGCAGGCCAACCGGGGACCTGGTCCTGCGGCCGCACCGCCGGCCAACTTGAGACCCAGTCTTGTGGCAGCATCATGGGCCGACTCAAGACCCCAGTCCTGGTTCCACATCCCTTTTAACAGGGAAAAAAAGAAAAGGTAGAAACCTTAGGGAGAGTCACAAGTGAGGAATCCACTCCCAGGATGGATAGACATGCAATAGATGTTACATAGAGTGTTCAATGGGGGGGATGAAGACAGCCTCCACGTGGCCCCCTCTGTGAGTAGCTATAGGGTAGTTGCAAGGTTGCATGCCCTATAAGCGAAACCAATGTCTTCAACACGTCTACGGACCCCAACGCTAGCGCTAGCACTCCTCCAGCTCAACGTCCGGTGACGGCCGGCTGATAAAAAGATTAAAACCGAAGTTCATACGTTGTCGCTCGCTCGCTCTCTCTGCTTTTTGTTCCAGGGTTCTCGTTTCCTGCTCTAGGTCCCTCCTCCCCGCTCCAGGCTCCCGCTTCCGTTCCTGTTCATAACTTATCCACCATCCGAAGTTAAGTGTTTAGCTGCCTCGCACTCACACCATTCATGCCGACCCGGGTGCTAACTAGCTTAGCCTAGCCTAGCCTTAACCACAAGCTATGGCGTCTCACTCCCCCGCTCTCTCATGTGTTTTGTGCTCGATGTTTAGTTATTCCTCAGCCTCATTTAGCAATAATGGTACGCGTATTAAATGTAGTGTGTTTTCCGACATGGAGGCGAGGATTAGTCAGCTAGAGTCCCGGCTCTGCACTGTTGAAGCTAGGTCCGTAGCAACTAACGTTAGCCTTCCCCCGCTAGCAGATGCGAGCCCAGTAGCAACAGCAGCAGCAACCGCAGCAGCCACTGCTACTGTACAGATAGTTTCAGCCCCTTCAGCAGTTCCCGAGCAGCCGAGAAACCAGGGTGATTGGGTAACTGTTCATGGCAGGAAGCGTAGTTCTATTCCGAAGTCCCCGGGCTAGCCACTGGCCGGTTCACGTTTCCAATTCATTTTCCCCACTCAGCGACACACTGGTTGAGGACACGACTCTAGTCATTGGCGATTCTATTTTGAGAAACGTGAGGTTTGTGACACCAGCGACCACAGTCAGATGTAGAGCGGGCGACATAGAGGCTTATCTCAAACTGCTGGCTAAGGATAATCGTAAATTTGGTAGGATTGTAATTCACGTCGGCAGTAACAACACCCGGCTTCGCCAGTCGGAGGTCACTAAAATTAATGTTGAGTCGGTGTGTAAATACGCTAAAACAATGTCGGACACTGTATGTTTCTCTGGACCCCTAGAAAATACAACCAGTGATGACATGTTTAGTCGCATGCTGTCCCTTACCCGCTGGCTGTCAAGGTGGTGCCCTAAAAATAATGTGGGCTTCATCTCTAACTGGCAGAGTTTCTGGGGAAAACCTGGTCTGATTAGAAGGGATGGCATTCATCCCACCCTGGATGGAGCTTCTCTCATTTCCAGGAACATAGTAAAGTTTATTAGAGACCAAACCTGAA
>JAFBJT010111342.1:9702-33108 GCA_016785325.1 Chascanopsetta lugubris | reverse complement strand
AGTAGAAAACACTTGTCATGAATGACTTTGATTAAGTTACGAAAGGTGACTCACTTTGATTGACAGCGTCAGACACCGAGTGTATCAACAGACACAGTTTTGAATGAGCTTCACTCAAGTGATGGATATAACGTACATTCTGCTCCAAAGTTACTTCATGAGACTATTTTTTTGGGTGATATTTTCTCAACTCTCCCTGCATTTTTTAACTATACTCACCGACAGATTAACAGAATTGACCAAGTTCGCCGCTGCTCTGAAGTAAAATGACAATGGAAAGTGGAAATAGTTCAAGAGGAAGAAGAAGAGGAAACCCCGCGGCCGTTATTGTTTCTGCCACACGCCTACTAGCTTTTCAGCCACGTAACTGCAGAGAAATGTACGCTATGAATATTCAAAAACGTGTGTAGGTTGTTGGCACACATACAATGTAGCTACAACATAGAATGAATGAATGTGCATCAGTCACCTACACTGCTTTCAGTTTGATCGTGGACTGAGGGGAAGTCCACACATTTAGTGTCTGCACCTGTTGCTGAGGACATTATACTGAACTTTTATGGTTTTCCCTTTTTTGAATCGATGTCTGCAAATGTCCAAACATTCCAAACACACAAATACACAAATCTGAAAGAATAGAATTATCCGAGGATGAAAACAGGATGGTGTCAACCTGGAACGTTAAAACATTGAAACGATGGAAATTCCTAACGTTTTGTACCTGCCTCCTTGAGGCTCTACCCATATTTCACACCTCGCCTGAATGTGCTGGGGTTATTTATCTTGCTGCATCTGCTCCAAACAAAACAAATCAGCATTCTCCTTCTCCGCAAAACCGAGAAATTCTGGAAAAGCCGGTCTCTGCGCTTTCCGGGGGTCCGTGTTTGACGACAGCTACGTCGACCACATAAACACATTGTGTCACAGCGGCTGTCCCAACTGAGCAGTCACATGCAAAATTGACTCAAGGCAATAAACCATTTGGCTTCACGGCGTCGTTAATGTCGCCGAAACTCACAACGCCAGGTAAACGCCACCATTTCTCACTGAAGCACTTTCTCCTCGGCCTTGCAGCCCTAAATCCCCGCATACGACATGCTCACAGCCTCGCAAGAGAGGAATCAAATCAACTAGGCCATGGAGGCAGCCAGGAGGGGAGCAGGCAGGCAGGCAGGCAGGCAGGCGGCTGCCAGCCCCCCCAACCCCCCCACCCCCCTCTCTCTCAGTGGGGCTCCACTGACTGACACTCAGCCTGTTAAACCACAGAGGGGCTGGAGTTGAGCGCTGTCCCGTCGCAGCAGCAGGAGGATGGTTTATCTCCTCGCCTAGCTGGTATCTGGGTTACTGTGGTTAGCACAATCCTGGGGGAGCCCGGGCTGCTGCAGCCCTTTCGCTGCAACCCACCCACCCACACACACACCCACCCACCTCCTCCTCCTCCTCCTCCTCTGGTTCTTCACATTTATCCCTTCTTTCAAGTCTCACTTTCCAAAGCATGCATCTTCTCCCCTCTTTCTCTACCCCTGCGTCCTCCCTCGTTCCTGCATCCTCCTCTCTCTCTCTCTCCCCCTCGTCTGCAGCTCCGCTCTTCCCACCTCTCTTAATCTCCACCTGGCACTCAGCTCACACGCTCGCAAACCTTCACGCCTCCATTTGATCCCCCTGTCCTATTGAACCATCTCCTTTCCTTCCTCCCCTCTCATCTTTCTCTCATCCTCAAACAATTTCCTCTGACCCCCCCCCTCCTCCCTTTCCTCCTCCTCCTCTCTTCCCGTCACTCTCGCCACCACAACTGAATAAAGCTCGACACTGGTTCTACATCGACATACATGATACACCATGTGACTGATCGGTGCTGGTCTCAATGTCACTTCCATTTAGATAGAATGTATTCCAACGATCAAACCAAGGGAGCTGCAATAAGACTGTGTGTGTGTGTGTGTGTGTGGGTGTGTTTGTGTGTGAGAGAGAGAGCTGCATTTCAGATTAAAGGGCGAGTGAATACAGTCATCACCTCCCACCACTTCCATTCACCAACATGCAGTTCATTATAATGAACAGAAGAGGATTCACAAGTGATGTTCTACAGGTTCACTTGAGGCCCGAATATTTCTTTGTTGTTTTGAGAGTAGATTGCGCAAAATATACTGGATAGAATTTCTCAAATTTGGAGGTTTGCCATTTTTGCTAACTGGTGCATTAAGCAAAAAAAAAAAAAGTTATACTTCCACATTTGTACCGTGCTGTGTGCACTCGTGTCTTCTTTCAGTCCCACAGCTCTGATGCATGTTCACTGTGAAGTAGATATGCAAATGGAAAATCCTACAACTCTGATAAAGGGGATGTAAGAATCACAGCGAGTTGTTTGTAATACCTACGCGATCACTTACAGAAATCTTTTTCAATGGTGGCTTATGGGTAAACTCACGCGCCACCACGAGAAAGGCACAGAAGTTCCACTTTCACCATTTGGTCAATACATCTATTTTTGCCTCGAAGCTCAGTTGCACTTCCTGACTCCGGCTCTTGTAACAGAGAACGAACAGAACGGACAGTGCGGCCCGAAGAGGACCCCATTAGCTACTTTCTTTACCATTGTGTGATGGAATGTCAGCTCTGGTGAAAGGATGCGCTCACTGAGTGCCCTTCTGGTTTCAATATAGTTTCTTGCTGTTACAGCTCTATAACATCCCCTCTGGTGCTAGACAGTTTTTATCAACCTGTCAGGCTTCACTGTGCGCAACGCTGCAGTGCCTTTTTAATTCTCTGCTGTTCTCACAGATCTCACAGATAATAGTCTAGACACGTCGAGATGGGACAAAAAGCATCGACTGGGATTTCTGATCGAAACCCCTCCTAAAGCGCTGACATAAAAATAATAATAAACAGTAAACTACTTTAGCAGTGTGAGAAGATGTTTCCAAAAACATAATTTAGTATGATAGATAAGCAATAATAAGCATTTATTCATTTATTTCATTCATCAGCATAATCATGCTGATGAATGAAAGCTCATTTTTCATGATATTTACAATTATCATCATACTTTGACAGGACTGGTGACAGGAAACAGCAAAATATCTGAAACTATAGATCTGAGAATTTTTCGAATTAGGAAATCTGCATTACGTTCGCAGCATGTAGCATCTTTCTCGATATTTGCCGTTAGGTACATACTTGGGAGGGGATGCTGTGCATAGATGCAAGCTCCCTTGCTCCAGCACAGGGGGATGCAGCCGCTGTTCTCCATTGTTTCACCAACGGGGCGCTTCAGGGTCCAAACAGAACTCCAGCACCCAAAAAAAGCAGCATAGAGCCTAAGGCTTGCCCTCGATGTAGTTTGTTGCCACTGTGGAAAATTGCACTTAGAAATGCAAGTGCGCTTCTGATGGATACAAATCAAAATGGCACAAGAAGTTCAGAAAAGGCTAGAAAGTGACACTACATGTGAGTGACAGTACATGGTCACAGTGGTGATTATATCCAAGGTGAAAGTTCTCGTCCTGAGACAGCCACAGGAAATGCAATCCAGCGAAAAAAATCAATCGCAGCCAGTTTCCCAAGGTTGTAATTCCAGTAAAGCAGAGAGCCCGGAGAGAGGAAACACAGGATGTCAAATATCCTTCAGAAGCTACTATAAAATGTGGTGACACAGCAAGTAAAGCCACGGGAGGCTGAGAGAACACCGGTCGCTGAGTGACTACTCCCTAGCATCCACTCCACTTGTGCATCACTCCATGAGACATGCAGACATCCATCATCCACATCAAAATCCACCTGAGAGATGCTGTCGCTCGATACATTTTCATATTTTAACAAAGCGCACGTCTGACTCAGCCGCTTCAACAGAAGAAACGGTCAGTATCCAGGGCGTCCGTTTGTTCCAAAACTCAAACCAGAGTGTCCGGCGCAGAAATCCGAGCCACCGAGCGTCCTCTTCCACGTCCCGCCGAAAAATCCAATTACGATTCGACTTCTGGAAAATGCTTGAGGTTCCAGGTTTAGGTAACCACTCTGTCCCGGTCTAAGTGGTGACCTTTGACCCTGCACAATGCCTCTAACACTTTGCAATGCGATATGTAATGATCCCTGGAAGGCAGCTCCCTTTCTGCTCCTTCCTGTCAGAGAGGCAGAGCCCTCATGGCAATCATTTGCCCAAGGACACCTCAGCAAGATGTTTGAGTCCAGCGTCGGCGGTTGGGTGATGATTCTCCTCCCGTTCGATTTTCCCCGAGTCCCCCGCTAAGTTTCCAACAATTGTAAAATGCAGGATGTTGCGGTGAGCTTAATCAATCCTTGATTCCAACTGTGCAGCCTTGAATCTCGCAGGTTACAAGGGCACGCTGTCAGTTCTCCCCGGCAAAGTAAGACTCCATGTAATTACAGCAACGGAGCATTTCAAGAGAGGTAGTAGTTTGCTCTGGTAGTCGCCGGTTGTGTCTTAAGACGATGGAAAGACGGATCAAAGCATCGGAGAGAGGGAACGGGCATCAGTTGAAAAAGACGGAAATGTAGGGCAAAGAGGGGCGTCGAGAAATGGAGCAGAGTGAGGGAGAGGGAGACTTCAGTGACCGACGGAGGAGGAATAAAGCGCAGAGAAGGGGAAAGAGGACACACGGGAGAGAAAGTGGAGACAGAAACAGACTAAAAATAAGAGACCATTAAAAACAAAATATGGATTTGAGAGGGAAACGAGATGAGAGAGAGAGAGAGAGAGAGAGAGAGAGAGAAGGGAGGGGGGAGGAGGGAGGGGAGAGAAACCCAGAGGAGCGATTGATCCTCTCACATCCTACGTAGCCTCCTCCACAACGCTCCGAGCCTGAAGGAGTTAACCAGGTCAGAGCAGGTGTCTGATGTCAGGAGGAGACATAAAGGGACGGCAACCCGAAGGGTGAAGTGGAGCAGGTATCAAAGGACAAAAGAAGAAAAGGCTCCGGTGAGGGGGAGGAAAGAAAAATATGAAGCAAAAATGATGTCACGGGAGTCGCGAGGACGGGAGGAATCGATGCGATAGATCCACATGGAAGTCGGGAGGCTGGGTGGCGTCAAGCCTGGCATCTGAGGACTTTTCTCTGTGCGGCAGCGGGAGGGCGACTGGACGGATCACAACATCATCTCCAACCTCACACACACACACACACACACACACACAGACTCACAGACTCTCAGAATGCCGCAGCCACACACACTCCTAGCGCAATCCCTGCGCAGTCAAATGAGTGCAGCTCAGAAACGTAGAGTGAGAGAGTGTGTGTATAAGTCAGAGAGAGAGAGAGAGAGAGAGAGAGAGAGAGAGAGAGAGAGAGTGACCGTATACAAGGACGCATGTGCGTGAGGGGTGGGCAGGTAGTCGGGCGTCAGCAGAGGAGAGAGCGAGTGCGCGAGATCCCAAAGTGAGTGTGGGCAGAGTGCCTCTCCGCTGCTGTGGTTTCAGTGAAGGCTGCTTCGAACCACGCTGCGAAAAAGCTGCTCCCCTTACTGTCAGGCGTATGGGTGTATGCATGTATGTGTCCATGAATGTGTGTGTGTGTGTGTGTGTGTGTGTGTGTGTGTGTGTGTGTGTGTGTGTGTGTGTGTGTGTGTGTGTGTGCAGGTTAGGGACAGGAATCTTTCAATTGAGACTTGATGCCATAGACAGAGAGTAAACTGATTGGAGAGTAAATAAGTGTACAACCTTCACGTACACAAGGATTAGAGCTTAACCACTGAAAACATACATTCCACCCTTTAACCCCATTCCCTGTGTGTTGCTTTACTTTGTAACTCGCCCTTGTCTGTGTATGTGTGTGGGTGTGTGTGTGGGTGTGTGGGTGTGTGTGTGTGTGTATGTGTGTGTGTGTCGGTAATCTGCTGCCCTCTGTTCTGCCTCATCTCCTCTCCACACACATTTCACCTGCCTCTACAGCAGAGTCATTCTTCGGCAGCAGTAAAGACCTCTGACGTTCCATTTATCACATGTCCCCGAGGACACGACGGTTCAGAAAACACCGCAGCTATTCGATGCAAGACGTTGACAATGTACATGTGTAGGTCACATAAATGAAGACTTTGGAGATGCACGTTGTCCATGGACCCTTCATTTGTGATCGCATGCTCCTGATCGGTAGGACAGAACTGTTGTTTCTACCTCTACTTGTAATTGTTACTTAGACAAATACAATTACTCCGCCACTTTACGGCATCACAAAAAAATTGGGTCAAAAATTGAGTCAAAAACAACTCAGTTGGGTTTGGGATTGGGTTACTTTGAATTAAGTAATGAATTAAAGGTCAGGTGCGTAAAATTGAAACCATTTCCATTTCTATTGGCAGAAATGTAATATAACAGTTTCTATGTTTCACCTAATGCACACACAAGGTTGTTAATGCATTTAAGTGGTATGAAGGTATTTAGCTGTAACATGTATTTTCACCACTAAATGTCTCTCAATCTATCACAGTGTATGTTTGAGGTCAAATAGATCTTTGATGGTTTTACAAAAATAACTTCCTGCAATAAAGGCAAATATGATTCAAAGACACTGACTTGGTATATTGTCACCTAGCACTTCTTTATTCATGTCTAGTATTCTACTGCTATCATATTTTCCACCTATACTTCATCATTTGCAGACTTTGTCACTCTATGAGATGAGCTGTCTTCCTCCTTTATTCCAAAAAACAAAATTCGGACAGACACTCACTTTAAGGTGAAATAAGCAAAGCTGGATTCAGATACCAGCAACATGTCATTAGTAACAATGACAATGTGTCAAGTAAACATTTTGCCCTCAGTGTCAATGTACAAAGAGAGAGCTCCACGCAGCCTCTGTGAATGAGTAACTTGAGATTGAAGGTTAAGACATCCATCTGCTTTATGAAAAAGAAGAAATGCTATTTTGTGGTTTCCTTAGTCTCTAATCAGTTTCCACTGACTTCCTGAAACTCAAACCACAAGTGGCACTTTGATTTTCAAGCCCTGAAACATGTCACGGTCCTCTATGTCGTCTTTTGTCTTTCAGTCCCGTCATCGCTGAAAAGTGTTCGGTGGAATGAATTCTGTCCCGACAGAGTTACAGAGGCTGGATGTTGTGCTCGGTGTGCTCCTCATTCAAAGTGAACTTGTATTCATTATTCTTATCAGCAGCTCTGGGAGTGAGTGTTTTCCCATGCGCAGTTTAAAGTCCTCAGATGCTCCCTGAAACCACTCTGTACACTGGGTACCGAGCCGCTCTTACTTTCTACCGCACTAAGAACAGCATCGTCTCATTATAAGTTTCGGTTAACCTCGAGACTTAACCTCGACTTCTGCGACTTGTATCCCAAGAGTGGCCAAAGTTAAGGTTAAGATATGTAAATTGTGTTTCGGTGCCTTCGCTGGAATGATAAACTCCTGGCTCCAAAATAATATACAATATCCTGCTGGGAGACAAAGGATACACGGTTACCTAGCAACAGCCATGGAGGGAGGACGGAGCTGAGGACCATCAAATGGCCTAAATATACCTTGGATATTCGACAGCTCAACCTCCATCTGTAGTGTGACATACAGAGACCAGCTCTCGGTAAACCTGAGTAAAGCCTACAAGTAATTCAAAATCAAATCCTTTAAATGCCACAACAGATTATTTGATTGGTGTGGTCACCGTAGTGTCAGTGGCTGACATCCAGTTTGTGCATATTAAAAGTTAAATTGTGTTACATCAACTTCTGAGAGAAAAAGTTTGTATTCATGCGACACATTTGATGCATGGTTACACACACGGAGCAGAAATGTGTTGTTGTGCGAGCAGTCATTTCATCAGGTATGTTCTATATTATCATCCTGCAGATAGAGACTACTGGTATATACACACACACACACACACATACACCTGGCGTTCTCATCCCCTTCCACTTCCTGCCTCTTCACTTATTCCATCTTCCACCTCGCTTAAGTAAACAACAACAACAACAACCTCCAAGATGCAACCTGCGTCTAAAAATGGCATTTCTGACAAACATTTGAATTATTCCAAAAAATCATTAAAAGAGGGGAAATGAGCTAATTGGATGGCAGTGATGGCCTCTGCTCACTCAAACAACTTTCATCCAGGCACCATTAATGCACAACGGTTAACACCACATTGCACAGCCGTCATTGCTTCAATGAAATACCAGCAGCTAAGTACTGTTGAAGTTTAAAAAAGAAAGTCCAGTCTGTACTCACCAGCGTAGTATGATATTCTGGAAATATCTGAAAAGTAAACAGAGAAGAGGAAAAACAATTTTACTCCAACACGCATTACGATGCAATTTAAAAGACAGTGGATTCTTGTAGTTGTGTGCCATGGTCAGAGCACTAACTGTTCCCCTGCTGTTGCAATCAAACTGACACAGTAATAAAGGCGAGGGTTCTATTAAAAAAAAAAAAAGCAATGTTTTATTGTGAAACCAGGAACTTTAATCAAAGAGGACATTTATGAATTATAAAGTCCAGCTGTCCAGTGAACATGATCATAATACTTGCTGTCTATTATTTGTCCCGCTGAGCAGAGTTTACACGTTTATCAGCACCAACCAACCGGTGACTGTGCAGCAGCTCTAATAAATCAGGAGGATCTGACATGCGCCACATTCCAGACGGCCGCGGGGACGCGAGAACCATGACTCGGCAAATTATAGATCTGCTCCGTCATGCTGAAATGAAACTACACCTACTGGACGAGTTCAGCCCGATTCAAATCGGTCTCTTAACCCGCAGTCACCTTCTACTTCTCCTTCTCATCCTTTTCGCCGTCTGTGGGAGAATTTCACAGGAGAGCGACACGGGAAAAAATGAGCAACATCATGAAATGTCCAACACTCCGGAGCTACGGTGGCGTCTGTTACTAAGCAACAGCCACAAAGCAGGTGTGATTTAGGGAGAGACTGCCAGAGTTTTGTCTGATATGTGAGAGATAAAAGCTGAGTCCCTGTTTTACACGACCTGCTACTACTCTGCATTCTGTGCTGTATCCTGACAGCATGACACAGACAGCATGCAGGAAACTGAAAGTGCTTTTTGTCAGGCAAATATCAGAAATTGCAACTTGGGAAGCTACAAGCAACAGAACAATGCACAATAACAGAGGTTTTATATATGTTTGTATTAAACAGTAATTATACATATATGCATCAATTCTAACAGTGACCTGTTTCCATGTTGAAGTGTCATTATAAGCAGGTTCTGAGTGTAAAAACTTAAAAAGAAACTGTAAACTGAATTAGATGAAATTATTCCCATTTCAATGTAACATTCAACAATTACTCTAATATTTCTAAAAGTGTGTGATCACCAGAATGTATGTATTGTTGTTATCATTAAAATTAGAACGAGCCCATTATATTTACACAGGGAGTGGATCCAATCTATCTAAATACTTACAAACTCAAATATTTGGTCATGTGAGGTTGGTGAATAAGACGGGCTTTTAAATGAGGACTTTTCAGTTGAGTTAAAACAAACATAACAGGTGTAGAAGTTGACTCAGACCACAGCCCATAACAATGGACAGATAAAATCATCAGAACAAGACGTGGTCTCAGTTCAGCTCAAACAAACCACGGCTTGTTTGCAATGTGAGAAACACTCTTTCAAATATGGTTCCACTTTCTGTCCAATTGCAGGAAATAAAGATGGCAATTAACGGTAGATGATGAAAAACACATTATCCGATGATGTGTTTTTTGTTCTGTGTGTGTAGGTGGTGATTCCAATCAAAAATATCTACACTCCTTATGACAGAATCGTCCGAGGCAGCAGAAATGACTCGCTATTCTACTTCCTGTTTGAGCTGACGTCACTGTGGTGGTCGGAGCCTCACACATCAATTACTGGGAAACTTGCTACATCCGGTGGGAGACTGAGCCGGTCAGAGCAATAGTGTTTGGTTTTCACTGTAGTTCATCTCACCCACTGCTCTGACGTTACCACTCGACACAATGAATCCAAAAAATACATAAAGATGAAAGTGTGCGTTGTATGCGTTTAATTCAGGTTTAAACACACACATCTGATGTGAGTCAGTGTTATTCAGTCTGCGTTCTGCCATTCCACATAATTTCCTCTAATCGCATAATCCAATTTGTTCCTGGCAGGGTTGTGTCCAAACCGTTGGCTACAAGGAGGATGCCATTAACAAAAAGCGACACACCACCAGCGCTGGCATTATCTCCGTCTCCCTCACTGCTGATAAATGTTAACATTCAAAGCACTGACACACTGAGCCATATCGAAGCTTGACTGGCAGAAAATGAGGTAGAGACGGTTCCGCAGTGTATTAGGATTTTTCACGGCGTTATAAATAAAACCTATAGCACTACTGCCCTGGAATATTAGTGACACATTTTCCCCCGGTTTGTACAGTGCAGGAATGTCTCTAGCATTCAAAAGGCGTGACAAATTTCTCATCATCATACGTCCACATTTTGCTTAAGACTGTTAAACTTCCCTCTCCGACTCCTCTTGGAGGAGATATAACCAGAAATACTCCCGACTCTAAATCCAACTTTAATCTCACACATCCACAAATAATGAGCCCAAAATAAGAACCGGTTCTCAAAACAGCGCTGAAACATCTGTCACTAGAAACAGCTTAAACCATTTTCACTTGGATAAACACTTCTCCCTCCTACTCTATCACATTTTCCACCTCGCACTCTCAACCAGCACTCTCCCTCTCCCTCTCCCCCTCTCTCTCTTTCCCTCTCTCCCACTCAGAGTCGAAAACCACTGCCTCTGGCTGTGAAGTGTAAGGGCTACGGTGCAGCTGACACCACACTGAGGGCATTGCACAACACTATTCTCATCAAGGAAACAACAACAACGGCCCTTTAGCAGCTCCTCGCCGCTGATCAGCCAATCCGGCCACAGCTGTGCAGAATTGAGTGTCACATCAAAGAGCTGAATGGAGTCAGCACAGAGGCAGCGGCGGCTTTAATGAGGTAGCTGTCACTGTAAGTAGAACATTACTGTAGTATCGGAACTACTGCAGCGAAAGGGTAGTAAAGGCAGAGGACTCGGGTGTGCACGAGGGTCCTTTTTGAACAACTGTACTCTCTATGTTTGGCAGCAGAATATAAACCTGCTGACATCACAACAATGTGTTGATAATCGTCATGGGTTATCAATTGAATCCAAAGACGGACGCGCTTGTAGGTTCATTTCTTTATGCACACTCAAGCAAATGGACCATCGCGCTCTCAACGGCACTGATGTGCTCTTACTTTATTAGGTATGCCAGGTTAGTACCAGATTAGACCCCGCCTCCCCCACCCTTGGCCTTCTCAACTCCCATAATTATGTGTGGCAAGGACTCTACAAGGTGCTGGCAAGTCTCCTCTAACCTCTGGCATCAAAGTGGCATTCAATCAGATGTCCAGTTTTAAGGACCGTTCGCTCTCGACATATTTAAAGCCAGTTAAATCACCCTGCCTCCCCATTCCAATGCTGGGTTCGAACTTTGGTCTTTACCTTGTCTACTTGCCGAAAAAGCATTGAGTTGCTGCCATGCGATAGGCTGATGGCATGGACAAAGAGTTGAATAAGGGGTACCTAATGAAGTTCTTGATATAATGCACAACTGCATGTTCCACCTTCTCCAAAATCAAACATACTTGATAGCATCCGTGACATCGTCAGCCATACATACAGCTCGTTATGACACATGTACATAACATTTAAATAACATATAATCTTCTACAAATACTTGATTTGAATATGTAATTATATGTAATAATAACAATGTTGGATTGATTTACCATATAATTACTGATACCAGCATCAGGAGTAAAGAAGCTTCATTGGGTATTTACATATTTGAACTGCACCATCTTTCCAGTCTATTACTATATCTGCATTTTATTTCCTTTACATTTTGCTGTGATGTCACTGGCAAGAACAGGTGTCAACAATGTGACAATAATCAAGACAATTAAACAGTGAAACAAGCTGTATGCAAGACCTAAACTTTGAGCTAAGAAAAGGAGGTGTTTTTTTTTTAATTCAATAGTTATATAATAAAGAATTAAATACTAAAAGGACGATATTCAATTTCATTTACAGTGCTAACTTATACATGTATCAGTTAAGGAAGATGGTACCATAATATATTAAAATAAATGGTCAAACTAAAATCAAACATCATATTTACATTTAAAGTGTTTTTCCATAAGATAACTTTTTCAAAATGTACCGTCACATATACTATCAACAGCACAGATTGTCATTCATTGGATAATAAAGTTAACAATTTCATCGGTTGAACAAAAAGATCCTTGATGCATTTCATTGATTCGAGTCAACGGCACAATGCACTTGTGAAGTGGACCAAATAATTTTGTTATAAAGAGTCAATATCCAATTCATGTGAAGAGGAAAACACATTTAGTTGTATCAGAAAAAGGCAATCGTTTTTACAGAAGAGATCTGCATTAATGCTCTCTCAGATTTATGCC
This sequence comes from Chascanopsetta lugubris, assembly GCA_016785325.1. NCBI lineage: Eukaryota > Metazoa > Chordata > Actinopteri > Pleuronectiformes > Bothidae > Chascanopsetta > Chascanopsetta lugubris. The sequence goes on along the minus strand of JAFBJT010111342.1, from coordinate 20,652 downwards.
GCCCTGTTATTGCAGCTTTCCTCCGAGTTCACAGATTTATAGTTAGATCTACTTTCTTACACAAACAAGCCTTTTTTCTTTGGCTGTTTTATGATTCTACCTCCGCATGCAGCGCATTGCACCACAGTTTATGTTCAGATATTCACAAATACACTGATCTAAAACCACCAGGTCTCTGGGGCCCAGCAAAAACTTCACATCTCCAGAGTCTTACAGGAAGTGAGGATACGGGACATTTAAAAACACAACCTTCACTCAGTCACCAAAAGTAAGTCTTTACATTGCTAATAATGTGATATCTAATGTCATACATGAGATGAATACTGTTAATAATATTTGGTTTTCCTGTTCTGATCCATTTTCTGCACACACAAAAAGAAAAGCAAAACAAAGGTAGAGAAGGGATATCAATGATTCTTCATCTGCTTTAATTAGGATATAATAAATGACACCTAGAAGCATCCCATTAACATCTAAGAGATTTTACATCAGCTTTAAAACCTGGCATTTGATCTGCTAACCTCAAACAGATGTGCAGTGCAGGGATTCGAGGAGCAGATGTTCTAATTACTGTTGTATTGATCTGTTCCCATTTTCACCAGAGAATAAAAGTGATATCAGCCACCAGGAATGCCACGTGTCTCATGAGCTTGTTCAGTGTAACCTAACCATTGACTTTAACCTGTGCTCAAACACGACCAAGTAAACATAGAGCGGAAAATTCTCAATGATCTGCAATATGAGTCATTCCACAATCAAAGTGCCTGGCAGCGAGAGCTAACCACAGGGCACAAGTCAAACAAAGTAGTGAGCAATGGATGCAAATAGAGGAAGAATGAGGATGACAAAACATGAGCACATGTTTCCAGTAGTACTTTCACTGGGCCCTGCAGACAACCGACGGTGCTATTGTTCCAAAAGACATGGCAGCCATTGCTCAAAAGACCTGTAACAGCTCATTTTGAGATTCTGACTTGTAATCAGACGTAAATATCACATTTCTTTTCAAATGTATAATAACGTCTTGCAGAGAGAATTGTCATGACTGGAAGAATTAACAATAGCCAGCTTCAGATATCAGGACTGTGTCTGACAACAGTTCCTTGCCATGTGTGAGACTTGTCAGAGAGTGTCAGGAATATGACACAACCCATCAGGTATCTTAGCTTTTGCTTATTAGCACAGCACTAGAACACATAGCCTGGGGCAAAGGATGGGTGTTGGGAGGTAGAACTGTCAGTGGAATTCAATAAAGCGCAAATAAAATAACAACACCCGACCCAAGACACAAGTCAACCGCCCGACTATCTTTTTTTAAAACAATTTGCTCACTGCTTGATCAATAGGGCAGATAACTGTCGTACACATTCTACTGCTAAATGCACAGCAACGTGTCCGCTCAGTGGACAAGAGAGGTGACATTTGATCACTGTGGCCTGTGGGTGTTTAGCTGTGTGAGTATACAGGAGCAGAAATCTGACGTTTAACCCTCGGCAGGACAGGTCTGACTGGACTTGGGTGTCCGAAAGAGTCTAGAATATCGCACTGTTCAGTCAGAGGAGATCAGATATGAGTCATAAATGAAAGAGTGACTCCTTTCTAGTGCAGATGTAGATGCACAGGATGTGTTGAAGCAAGACGAGTCTAGACACCATGAGCAGTGAGGCATGATTGGAGTTTAAATCAATACTCACCCTTGTGGTCCAGTGTGCAACATTCTATTTCGACTGGCAGTGCTGGGAATACTAAATAATAATAGTGTACCCTAGAATGAGTACTTCATATTCAGGGACAGGTCCACTCGGTGGAGGTCACCGTGTGGCACCACCAAGTTTTAACAGTAGCCACGAACGGACAAACTTAACACCGTTTAATTCTTAATAATAACTGAAGGCTGCGTACATAAGTGGTATTTAGCTGCAGTATGAAAAGTAATCTCTAGATGTCATTAAATCCTACATGCTGTATCTTTTGGAGCAAGCACGTAAAATCTGCTGAGATAAAGTGACAGCACTTATCAGAGCCTTGTCCCCGTCAGAGCAGCAATGTGTCATGGTAGCCAGTGGCCATTCCATTCTATTCCCCTACTGGGAGGTAAACAACACAGGTCCAAATACCAACACACGAACGCCGCACATGCTGTAAGGGCTTCCCGTTCATGCCACGTTTGGTGGAGGACAGCATGGCAAACACGGATCCACGACTATTCGGGGCACGGGACGGAAACAAACCCTCTCTGTCAAATCTGTTGGTCTAGGGCAGTCAACCGAGTGAATCAACAGTAAACCACTACAGTCGGACTCCGTATCAAAGCCTTCTGCGTCTTTGTTTGTGCTCCACACTCTACCTGTCTGTGAGGTTCTCACATGCAACTGCTTGCACGGCGGTGAGCAGCACAAATTCCTTTCCAGCCCTCATCCTGCCAGACCCCTCTCTCTACCTGCGTCGCACAGAGGACCCACACACCGGTCCGATCACAAGCCCAACGCGGTCCCCGGGAGCGGCGAGTGCCGCCGCAGGCGCGCCTACCTGTGTTGGTGCAGCCCAGGAAATCCCAGAACTGCATGTTGGCAGTTGGCACACAAGAGGACCGAGCCTCTGCTAACTCCCGGCCGCCCGTGCGCACTCCTCTCCTGCCTCTCCACTTCCTCGTTGTACTGTAAGCTGTCACTTATAGCAGAGGGAAAACACTCCGCCCACTGATTGTTTCTGACTGACACACCTGGGGGCCGAGTTTCATTTCCAAACCGCTGCTGCCTCCTGCTCGCACAAGCCCACGTTTCTCCCCGTGCTTCCCATTATACTTCTCGCTTTGCCCCTCATGTTATCGCACGTCTTTATCTGTCTCGGACTGGAAACATACAGGTGTAAACATCGATCCATCCTCAGCTCTGCCATCCCCCGTCTCTACTACTTCAACTTAGAGGAGGTGGAATAGAGCAGGGCAGAGCAAGAAGTGAAATACAGCGGGTGCAAACCACAAGCCTGCTTCTAAATCACTTGCATGAATCACCAGTGAATGAAAATTATGATTTCGACTTACAAACTTCTGTTCACGATGATCTGAAATGCTATAAAAATTCTATGTTCAAAGACGGGAAAGCAGCTTTATGTGCACGGGTCAGGTTTGCATAAATCTGAAGGTAGACATCTATATGTTGCCAGGGGAAAGTCAGGAGCTGCAGCACAGAGTGGATGAGCAGTCTAACAAACATTAACTAACCTTTCATTAATATCTGGACAGGGAAGCGGTTGTGTTCATCCATCAGGAGAGAGGTGACTTCATGAAAATGTAAATAGAAAGCAATGCTTCAGGTTTAAGTAAACCGGTCTAGTTTAAACAAATCTACATAGTTTCTAAAAATGACATTTTGTGTACATTTACAAAAACGAGATCTAATGCCACTTTAGACTCTGACATGACAGGAACTTTAACATGAGCTCTGCAACGGGTCATTTAAAGGTGCAGTGTGTGGATGTATGATATTTAGTGGCAATGTTGTATGCTGCACCTTATCCTTCTCTTCCATGAGTACAGGAGAGCCTTTGGTTGCCTTACAGCTACAGAATATAAGTTAAAGTGACATCATTTCATGATGCTTCAGAATACTCCCCTCACATCCTCATCCCCATCCCATTCCAAGCATTTAGATTATTATTATTATTATTAGCATTATAATTTCTGGCAGCAGGAGAGGATCTAATTCCAGCTCAAATAAAATTGTCTCTTTTTGGGGGGGTTGACAACCACAATTCATACAATGATGTACTAAAAATGTATATCCATGTTTTCATATTCTATTTCTACCAATAGAAATTGATATAATTCCAACCTCAGTGTTACACACCGCACCTTTAACATGAGAGGATCTGTCTCTCTGATGTCTGCAGATGTGGACACACTCTGGGTGCTGCTGACCCTGTGTGTGGCTGGGCTGGTGGAGGATGCATGTGCAGGGGATGTGATGTGAGGTGACAGGCACATAAAGGCAGGAAACAAGAAGAGAGGGGGGAGGCAAGATAAACACAAATCTGCAGGAGACATGACAGCAAGCGTTGACTCCATAAATCCAAATGTCATATCACATCTGCTGGGCACCGAGTTTAAAAGGCTGTATTGATGCACTATAGCATCACACATGGATGCATGGTAAATCATGATTTAAACTCCTCATAAGAAATCAATAGAAATCTACTGATGTATCAGTGGGTTGTGGCACCCCCCCCCCCCCCCCCCCCAAAAAAAAAAAAACCACATGATACGCTCAGTTTAGCAAACATCTCCCTCCTTTTGTCTCACACCTGAACAATAAATCTCATCCTGTGCAACTCATCCAGCAACAAAACAACACAAATATTCATCATTATTACATTTCCCCCCTCATTCTGCTGTTGCTGTGCATGACCAGAAATCCCCCTCGGCTTGGACCTTTGCACTCACCGGAGGCTCAGATCAGGATCAGAGAGGGAGAGAGGGAGAGAGAGAGGGAGAGGGGGAGAGAGCGAGAGAGAGGGAGAGAGGAAGAGAGAGAGAGAGGGAGAGAGAGGGGTGGTTTCGGCCACTGCACCACTGTCTGTCTGTTAGGAATACAAATGACTCGGTGCTGTCACACTGACCACTGCTCCATGTTTCCCCCAGCTCCAACACGTCTCACCGTGAAACCACGTACTAACACACACACACCCCTGCCTCCTGCACGGGTGTAAACCCCATTGTCCTGCCCTGTGTGTGTGTGTGTGTGTGTGTGTGTGAGAGAGAGAGAGAGAGAGACAGAGAGACAGAGAGCGACTACTGTGTGTTACACCCCCCCCCCCCCCCCTTTTTCCCCCCCCCCCCCCCCCCCCCTTTAATGCTAAGCTAACGCGGCTAACAGCGGGCGATTCCCACCTCAAATCCCCGGATCGATACTCACCCGCCTCAGCCCCGGAGCCCAGCCGCACCTACTCCCCCGTCCCCGAGCACCTTTGTTCCGGCCAGGACCTGCGACTTTCTCGCATTCACACGCTGGAATGAGAACCGGCTTGGCGGTGGCTGTGTGTGAGTCTCTCTCTCTCCCTCTCCCTCTCTCTCTCTCTCTCTCTCTCTCTCGCTCTCCCTCGCCCTCTCCCCTTCTCTCTCTCTCTCTCTCTCCCTCTCTCTCCGTTATGAGTCTCCCTCCTCCCTGTCTGTTTTTGTCCACAACAGCGCCGTGCCCGGCTGTCGGTGTCCACTGACGCTAGCTGTTAGCACCGCTAGCTGTTAGCACCGCTGCTTCTGACGCTGCTGCTGCTGCTGCTGCTGGAGCCAGAGCTTTTCCAACATGGCTGCAGCTGGCAGGGCTCACTGACAGGAGGAGAGGGACCCTACGTGTCTTACGTGATAGCACCTCAAGGCTCCCCGCTTCTTATTCTTGTGCCGACGCACCCAGTATATATGGATTTATAGGGAAATTAAGGCATAAAGTGCAGACACATCCAGTCTCATTTTGGTGGTTGTTGCCAAACTCGTGACCTTTCACTGTGATAGGATGTCATCGGTTTGGGTTTAGCACACTAGGTTGTAAATGTGTGGTGCATGGGGCCATGGGGCTTCCTAAAGGGCATCTAATGGGTTTCCTGCTAAAAGGGAAATTAAAGGTAAGATGAAATCTTACACACTGTACCTTTAAGTGTTTTCACGCTGTATGCTAGTTTTGGAGAGGACGCTTTTCTTGGCCTGTGGTGATGATGGTTGTGATTTGACGTTGTAAATGTATGCAACTCAAATTTTCTAGAAATGTTACTGAACGGGAATGTCATGTCACTTATCCCCAGGTGGCACCACTTCAATCATTCACTTTATTTTTTTGAATATTTCAACTAATGCAAAAAAAAACTGCTGATAAAATGCTGATAAACAGTTGAGTTGGTATCAATCCCATAGATCTGAGCTAATGGGCCGCCACACAGGCGTCTACTCATCCGGATGCAGCTGTTATCTGTTATTGGTGCATCTACGTCACAACTGCCACAAAGGACTGATCATCAGTTTAATCAGATTTGGTTATATGGTTATACCCCATGTCAAAATCACATCATCAATCACATCACATCACACATTCATGGCTGCCTTGTCCTGTCATGACACTTAAAAATGCACATGTCAAGTGGGAAGTTCCACACACAGACACAATTAATTCAATCCATCCCGAACAGTGATATCTGTGGAATATACCCTGGAGTTCCCCTCTTGCAATTCATCATTAAATAGCATCGTGGGGCCTGGTGTCTGATTGAAGTCAGTATAAGGGCCCTGAAAGGGCCCAACAGCCTTTCTTTCTTTCTTTGTTTTTTAATCTCTTTGCAGTGTATCACTCTGCAGGGTGAAGCTGAAGTTGAACTGCTCTCCACTTTGTCCATTTCACTGTGAGTGAGTGCTCACTGTGGTGGCAGGGCAAGTCGTTACATCAACCTCGCAAAAATCCATAATAATGCAGATGGGAATTTGCAAGATTGAGTGTTTTTTACCGTGTCGTGGCCCAATGCACCACGGCAGAGTGATAAAAGCAGAGAGGAAACAGATGATACATGTAGGAAACGCACAGTCGCACCCGCGCTGATGTCTCATGTTTAAATGAAATCTTCAGAGTGTCATGCATTATTCATCATAGTATCATAATGTAAGCCAAACAAAAGAAGCTTTGAAATAAAAATGCAATCCCCCCACCACCCTGCACGCGCGCACACACACACACACACACACACACACACACACACACACACACACACACACACACACACACACACACACACACACACACACACACACAAAGCACCCTCTCTCATACAAATAATTGTGATTTTGATGCTGACTGCCATCCTGCTGTCTGTGTGTCTCCACTGTCTCACAGTCACAGCCCCAGACAATTCATCTCGTCCCACCTACACACACACTCTATACATCCATCCATGCGTGCGTCTATTATCCACCATAAATGCATGCAGACGCACACGCGCTCAATTCGGAGATTATTTTGATCCACTCAGAAGTGTGCTGTAAAAGATGGTGCGAGGGAAGGTCACACTTAGATGGATTAAAACTCATGGCGTTGGAGTCACGTCGCATCCACCACCGGGCCCAGTGCTGTACTTCACGTTTATGTATTTGGCAGTCACACCGTTTGGCAGCTGCTCAGGGAAACGTATTATGTTTATGGTGGATTTGCTCAGTTCTGTATAATTAAACTGCATGGGAGGGAAAAGAAATAGTATATCAACCTATAAGTGGTTGGATTTTCAGCCCCTCCCCCAAAACCAAACTCAAGGTTGTTGTTAAAGACAAGATGCGTCTCAATGACTGAACGGACTGAATTGAATTGCAGGGAATGCAGCATGGATGAAAATAGTAAATCAATTAAATCATTCTATTGGATATATTGACGTTTTACCTCATGTCCCTTTCTAAGTGTCTCTTCCTTCTGCCAACATTTAGATGTAAGGTTATCTTCAAAGACTATTCATTTGTCCTGTCTTGGCCACTGTAGAAACTTGGCAACCTCTATGGAGGAAGACGCTCACCGATGTAGATACATAAATGAAAGGCTCAGTCCAAGGGAACAAGAACTCCAACAACTGATTTCACTGTAATTAAGAAATAAATGTGAAAATGATTCCCGCCAATAGAAGCCCTGAATCCTACACACTGGGCCTTTAAAGGATGTACTTACCCAAGATATGGCCAAGTCCACATATTGTACATTTTCTCTGCTTTGCCTGTACTTATGTCATTTGAATTTTAGAAGAATACCAATTATTCCATTTGTATGTCAATGTAGTTAATGTCTGTGTAGTAGATTCAGTGAGTTCAATGAAGGAAAACAGGGGAAGTTATTGAGCCCCATCTAGTGGTGGAATGAAGAAAGTACAATCAGCAAACTCTGAAGGCGTTGGGATTTTCATTTAACAGTAAAATGTTTATTCAGTCATTGAGACAAGAAATCCATTATTCATTTGTTCAAAGATAACATTGAATAATATTACAGTGATTATATACCGTGTTCATTCAACTCTCTGAACACTGTCTGTGCAATTCAGATGATTTTGTAAACTAAAGTGATATAAATCCACATCTCTCACGGTTATATAAATCATCATACATATTATGATTATCCAGTTTTCAGTCTAAATACTTTGTCCATACATATTCATCTATTTATACACAAATACACATTTGATTCATAATGTAAGGACTCAATATTTAAATCATTTCAAGTTTTTATGTTTACAGCTTTAGTGTGTATATACGATTATAATACAGAGGGAATGATGCAGGTCAGAAAGTGAGAAAAGATCAAACTAAAAACAAAGTAGGAAAAGAGAAAAACACCTTCGAGGTAGTAGAGGTAGAAGTACAGAGAAGCGTTTAGAGCAGATTCAATCGAGGTGGAGGCTTGGGAAAATAATGATGTGTAGATGACACAGGAAGGAGAGGAGGAAAAGAGGAATATGGGGAAGTCACATGGGCATATGACCTTTGAGCCTACATCTAGATATAGTGCAGATAAAAGGGCATTATTAATGAACGAGGGTACGAAGCAAACCGTATCGGTTGTAGATGGGTAGCTATAATGAGGTAAAACGAAGTGCGTGGTGTTTGGGGCGGAGGGCGCTCTAACACGCCACCTCAGTGGTCTTTGAGATGCTGTGGCCCAGATTGTTGAGGGAGACACTCTCCATGGAAACGTCAGTGTGCGAGCGGCCTCGCTTCTCCTCGGTGCCGTGCGAGTGTGTTCTGCCTCTCTGCAAATCGTTGGTGTGCGAGCGGCTCCGGGAGCCGTCATAGGACGAGACGCTGGAGCTGGAGGTCGTCCGAGAGCGGAGTCTGGTCATACTGGCACTTGACACTGGTGGAGGAAGAAAGATTATTTTATTTCATTTCATTTTTTTTAAATTTGATTTTATTTTAATTCAATTTTATTTTATTTCATTTTATTTCAATTTTAATTCAATTTGATTTTCAAGATATTATTACTTACTGTAGCCCATGCCCTGGATGAAGTATTTCATGGCCTCCACCACTTTGGCTGGCTGTGGGAGAGGAGGAATGCAAGTTTGAATATAACGAGAACCAATCAGAGGGTGACACTCTGTCAGCTGAGCAGCCAATCAAGTGTCTCCGCTCACCTGATCCACCTGAGGCAGTCCTCCACAGTCTGCCATCTGAAAATAGCAAAGCGCAGAAATGTCAGAAAATTGAAGACGTTCCTATAAAGTCGACTTTTCGGACAATAACAGACCGATGTAAATGGTTTGCGCGGTCACCTTGAGCAGTGTGGTCTTGGTGGGGTTGAGTTTAGCGTTGCAGTCCACCACAGGCTCCACAGCTGGAGAATTGTCTCCCACCACCAGCAGAGTGGGACACCTGGACAACGGCACACAGACGGGTGTTACAGATAGAGAAGGCGAGGACACGGAGGGTTGTAAAGCTTTACAACCTTTGCTAAACTTTGCTAACCAGAAGGTGATTGTCTGACTCACTTGAGTGTCCTGACGTTGATGTTCCCGCCGGGCACAGGCCTCTCCACCTCCAGGGCGTTGCGGCTGTTGTAGGAGCGCAGGAACTGGATCACGTTGGACTGGTTCATCGTTGTGGTGATGTGGTGACGGTACGTGGCGATGAGGTCGTGGTTGGTCTGGATCTCCTCCTGAGAAATGAGTTTAAGAGGTCAGACAGAGATGTGTGTTCGACATAGAATGACTATTGAGGACAGATGTAAATATTAATATTGATAAAGAACTAATGGATATTCAAATAACATTTTAAAAGACACAAGTGGCCCTTTTCAACTTAAAAATAACGCTAATTGGATATATTTGACTTTGGTTTTGGTTTTTTACATGTACATTTTCATCGTCGTGTTGCCATAGTAACAGAGGCCTTACCTTTCCAAACAAGTGTGAGATGACAGTGTCTGGGAGAGTTTGGGTCCACTCGGTGATCTATGGAGCACAGAGGACACTTCATTACGTACAATTGGGACACATTTAAAAGTATCGTCCATGTACTATGAAAAACTTGGCAATGTGAAAAAGGGGTCATCATCACAAACACACATATTGTTTACCTTGTTGGCGACAGTATCCATCAGTCCCTCAGAGTTGGGGTTGATGTTGATCAGGATTAATCCATCCACCATATCAGGATGATTCAGCTGCACACACACACACACACACGCACATGAACATAATCTTGTCAATGTATTTTTCCCTCATGATGAGTTTGATCTATTTAAAGCATCTAATGCATTTCTCTGTAGCCATCGCTCTGTGTTGGAAAGCTCTTGCTTAGATCTGATCAACCCCAAGTATGGACAGACGAGGGGCGCAGAGCTAAGATGCGACGAAGCTTAAGTTTCAAGTCATTCCCAGAGGTCCCGGTCTCACTGCCCCGCGCTGATGATGTGATTAAGAGAAGAAATTTGAACTTACAGCAAACCTGGCCAAGATGTAGGCCCCCGCGCCGACTCCCAGTCCGATCACAGTCCGCAGCCTGCAGAGCGAACAAGGTCAGAGGGTCACGACCAAAAACATTCAAACTCTCTCTCCCCCGTTTGGATGCAGAGACCAAACAGAAAGAGTCCTACGTACCCAAAGTGCTTGAGGACAGCGGGCAGGGCCTCAGACAGCTGGTCCATGGAGGGGTAGGTGTAGCTGCAGGATCGGAAAGAGCGATTGTCATGATGGAATCCATTTTGAACGATGATGCACTGGAATCGAATGCATGTGAATGTGCTTACACGGAGGGGAGAGTTTTGGCTCCCTCGCGTTGCCCCGGTGCTTCGACGTGACAAACGGGCATATGCTTGGTGATTTCCTGCATATCCTCGTGGTTGAAGAGGGTCCCGAAGCACGTCTTATCTACGGGAGGGAGAGGACACGACCCATGAGTGGCTATTTAAAGGTGCAGCGTGTGACATTTCTGTCACTTTTGTC
>JAFBJT010111341.1:0-14331 GCA_016785325.1 Chascanopsetta lugubris | reverse complement strand
TAATTTCATTTTCTTCTTAAACCTGGGTAAAAGCAGAGCCTGAACCCTATATCTTTTTGAGCAGATACCTGTCCCTCCACACAGTCATCTATTTCATGCCATTTCCATTATGGTTACAAAGTTGCTCTCAGACACTGACTGTGTCTCCATGAACATACAGCAGGCAAAAACAGCCCAGGCGTGTGTGAACTCAGGCAATCAATAATAGCAGAAGCCACATTTTTAAAAAGCCGTCACAGTGCACATTCTGATTTGTATTTGCAAAAACAAGTGTTGACCAGAGTCTGCCTGAAACACATTTGGAAATGTCAGACACAGTCTGGGCTGCACTGGCTGCTCGGTATACAAACATAGGTCACACTGTCCTCCCCTGAAGAATGACTGCATCTGCAGTTGATTTCAAAACACACCTTTGACCTTTGAGTGGAACCACTGCTTTTGTCTGCAGTGATCAGAGAAGTTATACTGTTACAATGCCTAAGAACTCCATAAGAACGAGAGTATAGGATGGATGGCCCACGACAAAGATCACAACTTGCTTTTGCTGCTCATAAAGGCATATTGAGTGACGGTTGTTGGCAGTTGGCTGCTAGCAAGTGAACATGCAAGCTTTTAGACCCGTCCAGGTGTAATTATGCCGAGCTGGACATTTAAGGTGCAGTGTGTAAGATATGGTGACATCTAGGTGAAGTTGCATGCTGTATCCATCACCTCATCTGAGCATGGAGGAGAGCAGTAGACTTCAGTTGTCATTAAAACTTTTTTTAGTACATTCAGTCTGAGCTACTGTAAAAACATGGCGGCGCTGATAGAGAGGACCCACTCCGCATGTAAATACACATTAATGGGCTCATTTCAGGATAATAGAAAATAAATATAAATATATATATGTATATATATTATATTATATATTATATCATATTATATATATATAATTATATATATACATATATTTATATATATATATATATAAATTCACACTTTTAGAAGTGACAAAAAACATAGCAAAACCTTACACACTGCAAATAGTCATTTTTTGTCTGTACCAAAGCAACAAGATGAAGTTGCTTCCCTACTAATTAACATCCATTGCTGATTTCTGACAACCTCTTCAAAAATAAAAGTATCCCATCAGCATGCATGAGCTAGCAGGCTTTTAATTTGAAACAGGAAGTTGTCCCATTGCATCAGCAGGTTAACAGAAAAATAAGGCTGCTATCTGCGAGTACAAATAGATTCACATCACTGAAACGCTCTGAAACCCTTACAAAGACACTGTGGATGTGTCTGTCGTGTCCAGCACAAATACACACGCACACACACGCACACACACGCACACACACACACACACACACACAGAAGAGGGTCCTCACTGAGGCGGATAAAGAGACAGTTGTATGAAAAATGTTGGACCAACAATTTCAGGCTGTTGAAAAGGGCCTCGGATTTCTTTTAAAGCGCTCATAAGGGCCATTTAAAATAAATAAATAAATAAATAAAATACACAGAAAATAACATTAGAAACACAGGAAGCAGACCCGTGCTAACTCTTCTATCACCAACCCTTTGCTAATACTTAAGAGAACTGTATTGTATCATAATGCATATTTTCTTCTGCCTTTTTGCCGTGTGCACTTCCCCATGTCTCGTGAACCATCATTACAAGTGAACTTCCCTGTTGTGGGATCTATAAAGCACTTCAATTCTAATCAATTCTATAATAGTAACCATTGCTGCTTTTTAGTTTGCACGTATTCCGACAGAATTTGGGAATGAACACTTAAAAACACCTGTAGCAACCAATAATGTAATAATATCCAATAATGTAACACTCTTGGCCACTTTAAATGCAATAAAGCCAATATCATAATAACTGCCCACTAAAAAAATGTATTGTTTGAGCCAATAACGTGATAATAGTTTGCCAAAAATTAGATACGTTATTACGTTATTGCATTTTCAGAGGAGTTCTTAATGCTAGGCCAATTATAAGCCTATAACGTAATAACTTATTACATTATTTGAAAAATGTTATGATAACGGCTCAAACATGTTGTTACATTATTGTTAGGTTATTACGTCATTGACTGTATCCGTAGTGATTCATTGGCATCAAATCTGGATTTTCAAATCTGGGTTTTCTTCAAAAGTTATGAGAGCTTGTATTTGCTCTGGCCAATCATTGAGAGGCTTAAACGGCTTAAAATAGAATCGAAATGGCCCCATATCTGGTGTATGTACAAAAAACAAAGCTATTCCCATAAAGGACCAATTCATAAAACGTCCACACCTCAATTTAGGAATGAGCATCTTGCTCCTCAGTGTCTATAATGTAAGTGAATCAATATTTTCTTTCCGTCCACAAAACTGTCATAGTAACAGTGATGAAGACCAGCACATAAGAGGCGGAGTGACAGAGGCAGTGGTGCGTGATGAGTCAAGTGTTGGAGTGATGGAATCATGATGGAGCCATGGGAAACAGACAGACAGAGGGAGAAGCGCTTCAGCTGGAATAACAGGCATGAAAACTCCAATGCATCAAAGCAAAACAACTGCTTTGTTTTCTGTGAGCATTAATTAAGGCAGTGGGGCGTTTTTTTTTTTTTCTGTTCTCAGAAAAAAAAGAAAAAAATTGATTCAAAACCCTTTTGTCTCATTTTTCTTCTTCTAAGTCCCCCTGATAATTTGCTGTCGTCTTTTGTGAGAAATCAAACATTCTGTTGTGCTTCCTCTTCCCTTGTGTGTACCACAGAGCTTTTTGTTTTCCAGCCCTCCGTCCTCAGCATAACATCACACCATTCACTGGAATAGATTATTTTTATTACTATTAATTTCCGGTTTTCATTTCCAAAGGTAATTCTGCCTTCTTGTATCAACTTTTGTTGGTTTGTTTTTCCTGTAATTTTCAGTAAATGTTCAGTTAATTTACTTTTGTTGTTTTTTTAAATACACATAAAGCAAAGCAAGAAAGATGTTTCCAACAACTTGACTGGATCAAAAACATCAATACCTTAAAGGTGCAGTGTGTGGGATTGTCAGTTCCACAATCTATATTCTCAGAGTCATGGAAATCAATACAATAAGAACCAGTGGGGAGTACTATTTGTGACAATGTGCTCATATTAAAGATGCAGTGTGTAAGATTTCAGTAATTTGTGTCACTTCTAAAAATATTATAAAACAATTACATACTGACATTTTCATGAATCCATAATCACCGAAAAAAATCCATTACCCTTAAATGAGCCTTTTAATGTATATTTACACAAGGAGCGGATCCTCTCTACGCGGGCGGCCATATGTTTTCTGCAGCCCAGAGTGGACACACTATACAGCTGAAGGCTACCACAGGTTCACCTGCATGGAGTTAAGGCTAAGGGTGAGGTGGCGCACACAACATGCAACTTCACCAGTAGATGTCACCACATCTTACACACTGCACCTTTAATATGAAGCCGCTGCATGATTTGGTTTCTCTCATAAACAAAACGCTTCATGTGATTCATGCTTGGCTGATTTGCATAAAAAAACAAAAAAAAACAATACAAATTCTTTAGCCCCTGCAACCCCACCTCCTGTGCTCCCATGACCGAAGGAGAGCAAGGCCTCCTCCTCTGGCGCTGACTCACCTGGAGGACCCGCTTGGTGAGACCCGTCTTCTGGGCGAGCTGCTTGAGGTCCTTGGCATCGGGGTTGTGGTTGATGGCGAAGTAGGACTTCATGGTCCTCAGCTGGTGGTGCTTGAAGGACGTCCGCATGCGCTTGGTCTTCTGACTGGAGCTGTACTGGGAATCCCGGTCCATGGACTCGCCGTCATTCTCGTTACAGCTAAGCGCTACAATGGGCCAATGGAGAACAACAGACCGTGATCAGTTGGGTTTTGTCCGATTAGGATGACAGATGCGTTGCGTTCGAGAATTTGTCGCCCCATGAAACCAAAATGATTTAATACAAGAACAATACAACAACAATGCTGATTTACGCACGACAGAAAACTGCCTATTCCTGATGCTACCCGATTGGTCGGTAAGACAGCATGTGAATTGGTTGCCAGGTTATTCGGGCTTAAATTCATTGTTTATTTATGGATGTTCCTTTTCGTGTTTTTAATTTCTTGCGAAAAAAGAAAGCATTTTCCCAATTCACGTGAAGTTAATTTATGCTGATCACATTGAACAGCTGCACTCCTTCCCTCTCTCTGACCCATATCAGAGTTTGTGTGTCCTCCTGCATAACACATCCAGCTATCCTGAGAAGAAATACAAGAATGGTCCTTAGCACACCCACACACTCTCTCTCTCTCACACACACACACACACACACACACAGACACCACCACCACGACAACACACATGTATTTGTCCCAGTCTGCAAATTTCTTGGCACCGCTCAAAGTGTTGCTGCATGCATAACAGTTCAATATCTGCAAATGATGAATATGAAGTGAGTGGAAAGCATCAGAATAACACTTCACTTAATTAGCCCACACACACCAGGCAGAACAAATGCTGCTTTTGGCCCAAAGCATATGCTGCAGCATTTTTTAACAAAATAAAAGCAGCCTGCTTCCTGCCCGTCGTCCTCATGCAACAACACTCGCTCTAGTTACAACAACAACATAAAGAGCTGCTCAGGGGCTGCCACATGTTCTCATGTGACACGCTCAGGTGCGTGTTGTGCCCGGGTGCGGGCAGTAGAGGGCGCACTGCCACTTCACTCAGCTCTGTTGTCTGTTCACAAGTTCTGGCCCCCTGTTTTTAAAGAAAGTATTCACAATTAAAAGAAATTACTCAGAGGGTGTATTTCTTACCCTTTAATCCTTACTATGAAATGAACTGTTTGTTTTCTAAGTTCATGTTTATTTACCTTTAACTCTTTAAACTTAATTGGATTGGTTTAAAGAGGAATCATTTCTAATAGTAGAGACAGATATACAGACCGATAGACTGGTAAGACTGATTGACCGATAGCCTGATAGATAGATAGATAGATAGATAGATAGATAGATGGGAGGATAAAAAGGGGTAAAAGCTTATCTGAAAGTTAATGTACATTTACCTTAAACGTTTTTGATTTCATATAAGCTGCTTTAAGGGGATCCAATAGGTGAATTAGAAATGAGTGAATATGTGATGATGTCACTTGCTCCAACTCTTTAAATTATACTAAAGAGAAATGAGTGTTATACCAAACCTACTGTTTTCTTCATAATCAACACATCTTTGTTATGATCTAAAAAAGTGGAAACTTATTTTTTTACTAAAGTGAAAACATTGAAAAGTGGGCTGCTGCTGCTGCGATAAAGCCATTGTATCCCCTGCTCTCTCTTCCAGTGACTGACTCGTCAAATCACGTTCATCCCTCTGCTGCACACCCAGTTTGGCCCAGTCTCAATGCAAAAGGGCTCTACCAGTGTGTGTGTGTGTGTGTGTGTGGGGGGGGGGGTCTGTAGATGTCTATGGAGCCTGACAAGTGGAAAAGGGTGAAAGCAAAAGCCAGAACATCAAACAACTTTTCTTTTTTTTTTATCCCCAAAGGGAACACACAAAAAAAATAACTTCACTCAACTGAAACATGAAGAGGAACCAACAGCTATTGGAAGTGATTATTTTGTCAGATAATCATTCAAATAAATAGTTAATATAAAGTTTGTGTCAATCATCAAAAATGAAATAGGAAATTCACGTATGAGGATTGAAATCCATATTTTTGTTGTAACCTCAGATTATTCAAAACACAACTAAACTTAACCAAACAATAATTATAAACTCATAAACTACGCAAAATACTCTTCGTCCAATGTTATGATGTGAGGAGGAAAATGATAATGTTCTGAGTTATGAACAGAATAAATATCAATAAATACTATGGAATATAGGAGCAATGTTTCACTACGGAAGCCTTTCAGTGATCATTGAAAATGTGTAGATTTTGTGTGTCCAAGTGAAACCTACACTACTTTTATTTTGAAATCACACGAATTAACTGTCCCTGATGTAAATACACATCCAAATGTGATTAACTCAATCACATTTAACCTAATCAATTTACACAAATACGTATTCATATTTTAAATACAATTATATAATTAAAAAAAATAATAATAATAATAATTGCAGGAGCGCTTCTCTTACCTGCGTTATAAGCAGCCAGCTCGGTGCCGGGCCCCGGGCTCTTCCTCTTCCTGGGCCGGCCCTTCTGCACTGTCCCCACGCCGTTGAAGTAAGATAGTCCGAGCGTGTTGGCCGGGCCCAGGCCCTTGTGCGGGACCACGTCCGCGTGGTTAAAGTGTGTCTGATATTCTCCCTGGATGAGAGTCTCAAAGTGCAGGCGACAGTACACCAGACTGTCCTTCATGCCAAAGTGATCTCCGGTGGTCAGCATCTTGCTGCACGTGGTGCACGTGAAGCAGTTGAGGTGGTAGACCAGGTCCCGGGCCCGCATCACCATCTCCGAGGCCGAGATGCCCAGGTGGCACCGGGCGCACCTCTGCACCGAAAATCTTCTGCGGACAACACAGACACGTCATCAGCGGGTAGGTCCCGGGCCCGCATCACCATCTCCGAGGCCGAGATGCCCAGGTGGCACCGGGCGCACCTCTGCACCGAAAATCTTCTGCGGACAACACAGACACGTCATCAGCGGGTGGACAGGCGTGCCCCCCCCCCCACCACCCCCTCCTCATCGTGGGCCCCGGGGGCCTGTGGCGCACTGAACCTTCATAAGGCGCATTAGAGTGCGCCAACTTTCCCTTTTGCGCCACTGAGACACAGTGTCGTGGATTTAAAACAAAATTAGCATTTGAACAATTGTTTACTGTTTCCTAGAATCAGTGTGATGGAGGGCAAATGACAAAGTGGCTTTTTAAAGGTGCAGTGTGTGAGATTTCGGTCATTTTTGTCACTTCTAAAAATGTAACAAAAGAATTGTATTTCGACATCTTCATAAATTTAGAATCACCTAAATGTTTAATATTTTTCCCATTACCCTTAAATGATCCCATTAATGTATATTTACACGAGGAGTGGGTCCTCTCTATGGGGGCTACCACGTTTTTACAGCAGTAAAAGTGGACTTACTACACATCTTTTGAGTTTGAATGACACATGAAGTCTACCACAGGTTCTCCTTCATGCTCAGAAGTGTGAGAGTGAGGTGATGGATACAAAATGCAACTTCTCCTCTAGAGGTCACCAAATCTTACACACTGCACCTTTAAATTGTCGAATTTTTTAAGTGGGGGGGCTTTCAGTGTTTTCTTGATTTCACTCCCCTCACACACAGATGCTGAGAGAAGTTCTCAATCAATCAGGGTTGTCAAACTCATTTTAGTCCAGGCTCAATTTGACCGAGAGCGGACGAAGACTGTGAAATCAAATCATAATGACATATAAAAAAAAACAAATTGTACAAAAAAGTACCATTTAATGGAAACATTGTTGCTTCAAAAATGTAACTTCATGAATGAAAATGCGTCTTCTCAATACAGCAAATGTAAAGCAGCAGTTTTTTTTTTTTTACACTTTGGAAAATCATTAAGCCGGATTGGACCCTGCGGCGTGCCGGCTCTGGCCCGCAGGCCTTATGTTTGACACCCCTGGTCTAAATATAACAGGGGCAAACATATCA
Organism: Chascanopsetta lugubris; assembly: GCA_016785325.1. Classification (NCBI taxonomy): domain Eukaryota; kingdom Metazoa; phylum Chordata; class Actinopteri; order Pleuronectiformes; family Bothidae; genus Chascanopsetta; species Chascanopsetta lugubris. The sequence goes on along the minus strand of JAFBJT010111341.1, from coordinate 6,702 downwards.
GCTGTCAACTCCTGTAAACATGGGCCTCCACTATCTCTGCAGAAGATCATGCACCCACAACTTCCCCGTGTGCCCCTATGGATGAGCCACGCATACAAAGGTGGAGGTCCAGCGGCCCCCTGCCCCCACCCCTCCCTCCGTCCCTCCCTCCTATACCTGTAGTAGTCCTCCTTGCAGTAGATGCTGCCGTCCTTGCTGAAGCAGGTGAGCTCCGACTCCAGGTTGAGTTTGCACTCGCAGCACTTGAGGCAGCGCATGTGCCACTGCTTGTCCACGGCCAGCAGGTAGTAACGGTCCGCGATCTTCCGGCCGCAGCCCGCGCAAAGGGCCACGCGCTCGCTGGTCATGCAAGGCATGGACTGCAGGGGGGGATTGAGAAGGAACAAATAAATAAACAAATATAATCTGAACAACGTTCTGGCATGTGTTTGTATTAATGTTTAAAATGTGGGGAGACTGGATAAAAGAAAAGTTCACCCTCAACAGTTAACCGCACAATAGCATTGTGACTGTGGAATTAAAGATACAAAATGAAACACAAATGTTCACCTGTGGCTGATACATTAAGAATAATATAATTAAAAACACAGACACGCTCCACAACATAAGGAATAATTAGTGTCAGCACAGGAAATGGAAATTGACTCCTTCTTGTTATTATAACAATATTTGCAATAGTGTTATTCAGATAATTTTACACACACACACACACACACACACGCACACACACACACACACACACACACACACACACACACACACACATATATATATACATATATATATATATTCAATTTGAAAGGGAGACTGGAATGAGAGAATTAATGATGTATTAAGTAAGTCACTTGTTTATAACAACAATAAAACAATGATAATAATAATGATAGCAATTATGTTCAATAATGAAAAATAATAATAATTACAATCGAATTGTAACGTGACTGCCATCGTGCTTTATAGGCCCTGATTAACCTTATTGCAAATGCATTTCAAAACTTAATTAAAATGAGGGCTTTTTTATCATTTCAAATCATCTAAAATGTAATTCAATCATGACAATAACAATAACAGCAGGTTTTATAACTGTAGAGTTATTGTATGGCTAAATAAATCTAAATCCGTGTCCTTTCTAATTTCCATTTGCTGGAGAGAAAAAAAATCTCTTTGGCTATTTTTACGCACTGATCTGTCTATTTGTTATGAAATGAACTCTTTAAACTAATGGCATAAAATGTTGTTTTGATTTTAAAAATGAATTGTGATAATCTGCTGGAGAAAAAAAGAAGCTTTACTTTGCACTTAGTAAGTTTTAAATGAAAGTCGCTGCAAGAGGGCTCCCAGTGTTTGGGGCCTTTAGGGAGAGGTCACTGCGCTCATTGAGAAATGATAGAAAAATAAAAATAAAACAGACGGATTTGGAAGACTTTTGTGATTTTGGGGGGTAAGAGACGTGAATCTATATGCACTGTCACGTGTGTGACGCTCCACGCGCTAATGAGCTGCCATTGCAAAGGGGCCCTACCGTCTCCGACTCCCCCATGTCGATGGCGGAGCTGATGGCCGCCGACTCGCTCTTCCCTCGCCGGTCCAGCTCCTCCACCACCCCGTGCACGTCGCCTCCGGGGAGGCCATGGAACAGCATCGTCGCCGCCGAGGGGAGAATGTTATAACTGTTCTCTTCGGATCTGCAAGCCAAGATGTCCATCAGAGGCAAGGACGCGTTGCGCGCACTGCACTGCCACTTTAGAATTCTTCTTTCTCTGCTTTTCCTTTTTTACGCACCGTGGACAAGTGAGAAATCCAGATCAGGCAGGGGAGATACGGGGACACGTGTTCGTCTCACTCATCTGCCAAAGCAAGGCGTCATCGGAATCAATGCAGCTCTCATTATTAATAATTAATTCATAAATACGCGCTCAGATACACTGTTTGGATTCGTTAGCACCTGCTCTGCCTTATTTTCTCTCGCTGGAAAGAAACAAAAACTATGGAAGCGCCCTGCTGCATAGCTCTCTGCACCGACGCCTGCTCCTCGTATTTAATATGTCTCATGCAGCCTCCTCCGGTTCCCTCCTGGAGAAGTTTGTCAGATCTGAGCTAAATGCACCAACAATTACCATAATCCCAAATTTAAGAAAAAGAAAATAAGCTACGGTGAACGGTTCCTCCTCCCTCCTCTGGGTGCAAGAGTCCAAGTGGATGCAGATCAAACTACTTTTTGCAAAGGATGCAAAAAAAAAAAAAAATTGAAAAAAAAAAAAAAAAAAGGAAAATGGAAAAGCTTTATAAAATCCTGCCACACGGAGAGGCGCCTTGTTAAGTCTTTTGTGGCGGAGGCCGCTGCTGCCGCTGCCGCTGCATGTCCAGAGCAGCTGAAGAAGAAGAGGAAGAAGAGGAGGAGGAGGAGTTGCCTTCACTTTGACTGATGATAGGCGACTGTGCGCGCTGGCCCCCCAAACCGCCCGTCCCTCCTTCTCAGGTCCCGGTTGGACTCTCCGCTCCTTATCAACGGGGCCCTGTTGCGTCACGACGCACCATTTATGTTCATTGGCTGCTCCAACCGTCGCCGAACTGTTTTGCTGCCGGAGACTTTTAGAGGACCGGTCTGGGAGAGGCGGGTACAGGCAGCGCCTCTCCTGCCTCCGTTACGCACGGACCGACCGCCGCGGCTTCCCGTCCTCCCGTTCCTCGGTTCGCCCGCAGAGCTGCATGCGCGTTGAACGGTCAGTTTATCGGGGAGAGGAGAGGAGAGGAGCGGAGCGGGGCGGAGCGGAGCGGATGCCCAGTGTTCTCCTCTTGCGCACCGGCCATGGATGTCTGCTGGGACCGTTCCTCCAGTGACGCACGGAGGGTTCCACGCCCGCACACCCTGCAGGAGAGAGGGGAATAGAACCCATGACAAAAATAAAGAACAATCACACAGCTCTGAATACACTGTGTTTCATTTGACTGAAACGTTGAATACGCTGGCAAAGTTTTATGGAAGACTTTAAATCACGGGAAGTCAATGCTCACTGTTGATTTGTCATCTGGCTTTATTAAGACAATAGAAAAGGAAATATTAGTTTTACAAAATATGTTTAATGCAAACATATCTATTGCACACCCAGACAAAGAGAAATAAATATGTATCTTTTTATAACCACATTTAAGAAAATCCAACTGTATGATGAAATAACTTTTTTTAATATAGGTATATATTTTACGCACAGTGATTAATCTCTATATTTCATTTCCCATATGTTTAATTCATTCTCTGACACTGGTGATATGATGTGATATGCAGGCCTCATGCAGCCTGACTCCTCTCCTCTCCTCTCTCTCCATCCACAGCTCACACACACACACACACACACACACACACACACACACACACACACACGCACACACGCACACACACACACGCACACACACACACATACGGAGGAAGCTGTAGCTGATCCCGGATCCGCTCTTTCTAATTAGCTCTCTGCTCTTAATTGGGAGGGGAAACGCAGGAGCTCGTCATCAGAGGACGCGTTTGAGGAAAGAGGTTTGATCCAGCTGCACAAAAGACGTTGTTTGCAGTGGCGTGGGAGGAAATTGCATGCAATCACATCACCGTCAATTCATATCGTGCAGAAATGTAAAAAACTTGCGGGCCTCATCTTGAGCTTAATATTCATATATTTCAAATAATAAAATCGAAATTTCATATGTCAGTTTTGAATTTGTCATGCATCTTTCTGAGTGAAAATACCTGTCCCATCTCTTCCATGCATGCACGTTTAGGCTATTGTGGAATTTTATTGCACAAATATGATGTTAAGCTCCCAAATCCTTATGCAAATCACCTCCTCTGTAATACCCTTAATTGAATACATGCATATTTATCATCTGCGCTCTCTGGCTGCTATAAGGGGTTAGGGGTTTATACATTAAACATAGCGACAGCAGCGGGCATGTCTGCGGGCGTGTGTGAAATATGATATTAGGGCGGTAATGTAAGATTAAGGGAGAGACATCAAGTTTGTATCCAAACACGTGGTATTCGTTTCCCATGCGTTTGGTTTGAGTCAGTGGTGAGAGTGAAGAACACCATGCAGGATGATTCATGCAAATGAGGAGGAAAGTCATCATAATAATATAATAACTAGCAACAGAGCAGCGCTGCTTGTAGTGCAGTGTTTAATCCATCTATGGTACATTTATTTGAAAAAGGTAAAACTACAGACTTAAATACCCAACACATCCTACACATGCACACAGACCCCCCCCCCCCCCCCCTCTCTCTCTCTCTCTCTCTCGCACACACACACACACACACGGGACCAGGGAGGCAGACTCTCCCTATCAACCCTCGCATCAGTCTGTTATCATGGAAGCATTGCTTTCTATCACTCCCATCACTGACTAAGGAGAAGTCCTCACCCAGCTCTTGAGAATAAAAAAAAAGTTGAGTGAGTCAAAATAAAGGTTATCCTCTTCTGTTCACAGTCAACAACTGATGCCCGATGCCCCCTCCGCAGTATTTCACCAAAGATCACAGATACTAATGATGTAATGAGGAGCAAGGACTATATTTCTATATATTTTTTTGGAATAAGATTATTTTTTGATTGTGTGCTGTTTTGGATTTTGAGCATGTCATTGTGAATTTGTGTGTTTTCTTATTGATATTATTTGCATCTTACATTCAAATCTAAACTTGCAATTTCAGTAGAGTTTATGCATCACACATACCGTCGTATCTTGAAAACAATAATGTCAAAAGATGTAAGCAACATTATGCACTTATAAACAACAATAGACATTGTGTCCGCAGGGACGCATGCATGTCTCATACACTGATAAGTGGATATGTTGTACAGGACATTATGTCATGTTTAATGATATTTAAAGTACACTTGCTGCCACAAATATTTCTGCTTGATGAATACAAAATATGAATATAAAAGCAAAAGAAACAAAATCACAGGGTGTGTGCTCGTGTGATTTATAGAATCAACTCCCACATTCTGTTTCTGAAGTCTGAGGTGTGCTTTCAAAACTAAACACACACTGGTGCTATTCTATTTATTTTGTGTCCTTGCCTGTACACATTTAAAGGTGCAGTGTGTAGGATTCCGGAATTTATTTGTCCCTTCTATCTTTAGAATTACAAAATAATTATATACTGACATTTTTACTAATGTATAATCGCCCCAATGCATGACTTGCTTTTTACATAACCCTAACTGCACCTCTAAATGTGTCTAAGAGTCTAAGGACTACATGTCAAAGTCAACTAATCAAATACACACCTCATGTTTTTTCTTTGATGTGGTGAGATTCATACTTTTTCAGATCCACGACGACAAGTTCCAAATGTCCTAAATGGAAAAGTTCTGGACATTTCAAGGTAAACAGCTCAAACATTTCTTAAAGGTGCAGTGTGTAAGATTTGCTGATCTATTGGTGAAGTTGCATATTGTATCCATCACCTCATCTTTCCCATTCCAGCATGCAGGGGAAACCTATGGTCGACTTCAGTTGTCATCAAAGCTCAAAAGTTGTTTAGTGAAGAGTGACAGTCAAGAGTTTTGAAGGTGCAGCGACAATTTTGTCACTTACCAAATAAAAAAATATGACCAAATAATTGCATTCTGACATTCAATCACCTAAATTGATTTTTTTGTTCCCATGAAATGAGCCCATGTATATTTACATGAAAAGGGGGTCCTCTCTACAGGGGTTACCATGTTTTTACAGTAGCCCAGAGTGGACGTACTAACCATCTTTTGAGTTTTAACGACAACTGAAGTCGACCATATTATCCTGCATGCTCGGCACGGTAAGGTTGAGGAAAAGGAAACGACATGCAACTTAACCACTAGATGTCAGCAAATCTTACCCACTGCACCTTTAAGTCACCAAGACAGATTCTAATGAGCATGGTTTGGATGGTGGCTCACATCAGCCTTCAGTACTGACAGATGACAGCTGAATGTCAAATATGACCTGACACCGTACAGGCTCCTCGTGCTCCTGCAAAGTTGCTCTTTAATTGGCTAAATGCAACAACAAGTTTGGAGTTGACTAATCCTAACAAGCACCATGCAACTAATAAAGAGTGTGAGCAGCTAACTTAACACTTCGTTGAAAGGAGCTCATATGTGTGTGGCTGTCTGTGTGTGTGTGTGTGTGTGTGTGTGTGTGTGTGTATAGGGGGGGATGTTACTGTTTGTTGACAACTAAGATGCTGATGCAGCTCCACTGATTACTCCTTGTCCCGTAATGATTTCCAAACGGGGCGGCCATCAATAACACAAATCTGCATTTCTCAGAAAAACATCACCCTCGTCAGGCTCCTGGCATCTTTTTGATCCCTCTCTGCTTTTTTAATTGTATTCAACAGAAAGGTGGTGGTGGTGGAGCAAAGTGGGGGAGGGGGGTGGGTGTCGGGTGCATGGCTCTAATGGGATGCTGCTGTGGAAGTGGGGAGTGGGTTACACACTCTCTGAGGAGAGCTGGGCTGTAATTAAGAAAAGGGAACAAAGCAAAGGAGAGTAAAAAGGCATGGACAAGATCATAATCACCTCACACCGTCCACCTTTAATGTAAAGGGGAGTGAAAAAGACAGAATGCAGATCCAGAACATTCAATGATAATAATAATCATGATCATCGTCATCATCATCATCATCATCATCATCATAATGATCATAATATTTGGATCGGAGAG
>JAFBJT010111339.1:48096-63124 GCA_016785325.1 Chascanopsetta lugubris | reverse complement strand
TCTGTGGTGGCAGTGGAGGGGGGGGGGACGGGGTTGGGGGGGGTGGGGGGGTGTATCAGCTGGTACTTTTTACTGTGTAGCCTGCTTTTGGTATCATTCAGAAAAGCACAAATCATGTCTTAGGAAATACGAGGCTAACGATGATGATGATGATGATGATGACAACAACAGTTTAAAGTGATTCTATTTTGCAAAAGACTGTTTTATGAGGCAATTGCAAAGAATCAGTCAAACTTGATGCACTTTTCCAAGTTCAAAGATCGACTGTGGGTGTGAGCAATGACGGCTGCAACCCAACTACATTGCTGAATCTGGTCAATGCTGCTGTGCACTCATAGACCTACAGTTGTGTGTGTGTGTGTGTGTGTGTGTGTGTGTTACGTGCACTATATAGCCAGGCCAGGCCAGATTGTGGTGTTGCAGCCACCTGGGTGCTGACCTTTGTCAGAGAGCTCGCCGATCATCCCAAAGCTCTGCAGGTTTTGCTGTCACATGTTGTCTCTTGTTTTTTCAAAACAGCCGGGAGGCCGCGAGCAAATCTAATTCCTGCACCTTCAGAGACGGCAACATTTCAATAACGACTTCTGTGTTTTGTCTGCATCTGCACAACTACAGGGGGGGTGGGGGGGGGGGGGGGTCTGGGGGGGGGGGGGGGGGGGGGGTCTGGCTGTCGCCTGCTGTGGCTTTTGTGTGGGTGCTGGCGCTCTGGAGTCAGCGAACAGTGGCAGCGTCTGATGAAACCATCTCAGGTTGGAACAAACGGCGCTGAATGGGACTGTTTGATTTGGTCTGGGCTGCCTCTGGACAGACGGCACGGCAATGCAGGAGGGGGAGGTGGAGGTGGAGGTGGGGGGGGGGCGGAATTCAATAAGAGACGGAGTGAAAAGATGGAGAGAGTGAGGGGCACGTGGAGAGAGGAGAGACAGAACGCACCTTTATATCATCCCTGGATGATTTGAAAGCCTGTGGAACAAAGGAATCGCTCTCGATGGCCTCGATGTCCTTTATCCTTCGCACTTGCTCCTCCAGTGAAGTTCCCTCTGAAACACATGTAACACAGACAGAGGGGGGGGGGTGAGGGTGAGGAGGAGGGGTGAGGAACAAAAACACACACACATACGTGAACACAGGATGTGCACACAGGGTCAGCCGAGCCCCCCACCCCCACCTTGCTCTGAAAAGGAGGAGATTTCATTTGGGCCGAGCCGAGCCGATTGTGAGTTCCTCCTCCTCTTAATGTTCAGTGACACTCACAACATGAAGTATCTGATATTCCCCTGTTTTAATCTGGGCCTCCATGAAAAGAGCTGCTGTTTAGCCAAGGGCACAGAGACGACACAGAAGGCAAGTGGAAAAATACTAAGAGGATAATAGCCAGACAGTGAATTACAGCGGGATAATGCATTGGAAGATAATCAAAATATGAACTGCAATGGAATTTCATTACTGGGACAAAATGTGATTAGGTTTCATACAGTTTTCATGTATCAGGAGGTATTTGGCTCTGGCTCGGGCCACTCAAACAAAAGGACAGAGAGGGTTTCCAGTAAATTACTCGGGGATATAAACACATCAGGATTCTGCATATCGGATAATAACTCGTTTCAAGAATCCAAGAGCAGCCTCGGCAGCGTAGGAGGGCAAAAATAGGTGTGCCAGGAAAGTTAGCGAAGAAGACGAAGACGAGGAGAAAGAAGAAGAAGAAGAAGAAAAAAAAAAAAGAGTCTGAATGCTCCCATTATTCTCCGCCTGTCAATCTCTGCGCTGATCAGTCAATATCCATCCCTCTCCCCCCCATCCATCCGTCCTCTCCTGCACTCTCCCATCTCTCTATCTGTCAATCTAGCAGACATCCATGTTTCTCTGCTCCGCTGATGTAGGCTGTGTCATGAAAGCGCACACACACACACACACACACACACACACACACAAAAGCAGTATACAAGTACTCCCACATGTACATGTGTTTGCAAACTTACGTACTTAACTCTCTAACTGATGGCTCGCATAAATCTCTATATGCGGATACAGTATACTTTAGGATGCACACACACACGCACGTACGCACATCCCCCCCCCCACACACACACACACACACGCATGGCCACACACACAGCGTTCAACTGAAGCTAATAGCAGAAATTAATTCAATCCATTAGCGGCAACAGAGAGGGTGTCACAACACATCTTCATGGCCTCGGTGTTTAATGAATAAATGAATATTTGTTCCAGCTTTTACAGCAACTCACACACACACACACACACACACACTCTATTATAGCTCATAACAGGACTTAAACAAACTGGCTTTTGATTTAAATACACTGCAGAATGGGACAAGTGAGTGACAAGTGGAATTAAGCGGCCGTGTGTGACAGAGACTCTGGGGTTGTCATCTGATGTGAGCGGAGTGGAGACGATGCCGAGCGGCTCCAAAAAGAGTCATTACCTTCACTGGGCTGCTAGATGAAGTCTGAACACTGGCCTAATATCCTCCTGTAGACTGTGGCCTGTCCTTCACACACACACGCACGCACGCGCACACACACACACACACACACACACATACACACACACACACACAGACAGAATCCACCCCCCCCCCCACCTCGCTTCACAAGTGTTTGAATGAACGCTGGCTGTGACTGGCGGACAATTAATTCAGCACAATTAATTCACTTTTTCAATTACCCCTTCTCTGCTGTCCTTTCAGCATGAATGCCCTGCATTAAAATCCTCCACACAAACTGCTACACTGACATGGACACACACACACACACACACACACACACACACACACACGCACACACACACACACACACACACACACCGGTATCTTCTCTCTCCTTGGCAGGCCCTGTCTGTTGCCGGGCCGTCGGTGCACGCTGCAGGAATCCATTAAGACCTCAGACTTTTTGACAAACACATTATTGGTAGATAAAATGACTTCCATATGCTGTTTGTCAGATGTCAGCAGGAAAAGATATGTATTTCATGAGAAAATCAAAAATAATGGACTTTGAGTGCGGGGCCTGGTGAGCTCAGGCGCAGACAAAAATCAATACTCCAGCCGAGCGAGCGAGCGAGCGGGCGAGCGGCACTCTGCAGCCGGGGAGAGGTCAAAGTGGATATTTAATATTGACACATTATCTGGCAAATTAATTTAACAGGTCGACTAAATTGTCACCGCATTAGGAACACTCCTCCTCCGTCAGCGATGAGGGCGAGGATAAAGAGAGACGGGAGCGGGGGGAGAAACACAGCGGACACAGTTCCACACTGATGAAATCGTGATGTTTGGGCGGAGATGCCGGAGCCTGGTTTGGTCGGATCAAAGTGGAGGGAGGATGACGGCTTTTGACGCAGCAGCAGTGTGTGTGTGTGTGTGTGTGAGGGAGTCACTCGCCATGTCGTTACTGAAATGAGTTGGACAGACAGCCGCGCTGATGAGTGGCTCCGAATCAATAGGCTATTGTTCTCTCTAAATAGCTGTTTGTCCACTTCATTGATCAAGACCAGAGAACGGAGGAGAGAAAATCAAACCAGCCAATGGATTCCAGCTCATCTCCTTCAGCTCAGGTGCACGCGCACGCGGTTGTCGTTGCACCTCCCCGGCAGGAGAGGGTGCTGTTCGACAACACATGCGAGCGCCGGCCGCGGAGCCCTCTTTGGAAACTTGACTTCAAGTCTCCAGTTTGTCAATCAAGAGCAGCCGAGCTGAATAATATATTGCCGCCGACGCGGATTAATTCCAGTAATTGAGTGCAGCAGCGTGCCAGCTAAATGACTGCAGCGCCCGTGTGTGTGTGTGTGTGTGTGTGTGTGTTTGTGTGTGTGGAAATATAAATAAAAAAGGAAAACAAACAAACTGCTTGTTTTATTGAGGTCTCGCAAATTTGGGGCAAAGTCGTTGACAGTGTTTTAGAATTATGTGGCAAACGGGGATTTAATGAACGGCGCCGGGAATGAATGGGAAGCGGCGCCGCTGAATTCATGAAATCAATCTCCTGTCAGAATAAAGGTGACTCATTTCAATTAAAGGTGCAGTGTGTACGATTTTGGTCATTCTTGCCACTTCTTAAAAAAAAAAAAAGAAGAAATATTACAATACAACGACATGCTGACACGTTCGTAAATTCATAATCACCTAAATGTATTTTATTACCTTGAAATGAGCCCATCGATGTTTATTTACTTGAGGAGTGGGTCCTCTCTAAGGGGGCCGCCATGTTTTTACAGTAGTCCAGAGTGGACGTACTAAACATCCCATGAACACAACTTCGCCTCTAGGTGTCACCAAATCTGACACACTGCACCTTTAAGCCTGTTCACCAAAGACATTTTCTCCAGTTTGATACAAGAAAATATCAAAATACATCATCAACATTTATCATTAATCATTAATCCCAAATCATTAATCCCAAATCTCTGAAAACACGGGGGCAAACATTGATTGGTTCTCTGTCCCGTGCTGAGCCTCCATGAGGGTTCGGTTTCCCTGCTTTCAATAATGTCCCCCCCCGTCCCCCCGCCACAGCAAAGACGTGTAATTCAATGCTCAATTTAGGCTCGTCTCAGTGGAGATTTTTTTTTTGCCTGCTAATTGATAGAAATTAAGCCATTAATCAAGCCACTAGCCATCATTCAACCCGGGGAAGATGAATACAAACTTTCATAATAACCACCTTCCCCATTTTAGCCCTCATTAGCATTAATTTTTAATGTAATTATGCTATTCTTTTACACCGAGCTCATAAATTACCGCTCTTTTGTTGCCGGCTGGCCTTGTAAAATCCAAAGTAATGCTTTGTAGTCTGATCTTTAAGGCAATTACTGGCTTCTTCACTCTTTTATCTCCCTGCATTTCCAATAACCTGCTCTCTAATGATTTATCTCCGTCGACCCCCCCCCCCTCCACACACACCCCCATCCCTCCTCCTCGACCTCCCCCCACCACCGATTCACCCCCCCCATCCCAGCTCCCTCCTTCTCTCTATACCAGCGGCCAACTGCCCTGCTGCCAGCCTCCGCCTCCCATCTACCCCCCCTCCCCCCCCCCCCTCCCCCCGCCCCCACAAACCCCACATCCGCCCACTTTCTCCCCATCGTCCCACAGTGGGTCCCACATACATGATGTAAACACAACATGTTGGCTTCCAACAACTTAACTATAAGGGGCACAGGGGTATTCTGCATGTGTGTATGAGTGTGTGTGAGTGTGTGTGTGTGTGTGTGTGTGTGTGTGTGTGTGTGTGTGTGTGTGTGTGTGTATGCGCCTGCAACAACTTTGTTTACTATCTCCTTTGGTCATTTTCCAGCTCGTCCGTCATTAGTGAACAAGCAGCTCCAGCAGTGGTGACAACACCTAGGGAAGAGACTGGAGCTCTCTCTCTCTCCCTCTCTCTCTCTCCCTCTCTCTCTCTCTCTCTCTCTCTCTCTCTCTCGCTCTCTCTGGTCTTCAGTGGGTCTTACCTGTAGGCTAGCTGCTCTTGTTTATGTAACCCCTTAGCTGGATAAATACACAACAAGCGCTCCTGCACGCACACAAACACGCTGGCGGAGCTCGGCATCAAACAGCTGAGTTAAGCTCAGCCGGGCTTGTGTGCAGCTGGGGGCGATCGAGGGGCTCCGGTCTGGCCCTGTTCTCAGCAGCAGCAGCAGCAGCAGCAGCAGCAGCAGCAGCAGCAGCATCCTGTGGCTGCATCAAAGCATTCGACTCGCACTATTCTCCCGGCCCAAACAACAGGCTGCACCAGCGCATACCTGGGAATTGGACCGAACAAAAACAACCACCAATAAATATTCATACTAATACGAAACAATAGGTTACTTATTAAAATGGCACTGATGAGATGCCATTATCGCCGGCGAATGACTGCGAGATGTTTTTTGCCGCGCAGATGAGGATTTCTATTAAGTTGTGACAAATAAATCAAGGAGGGCTGATGTGCCCGTGGACGCCGCGGCTAATGAGATGTATTTTGCTGATAGGACGGAGAGCGTTTTTAAGCCCCAGAAGCGCGGAGTCACCGCCGCGCCCGCGCGGCAAAGCGCGCGGCTGACTCACATTATTGAAACGGCAATGGCGTCTGGTGCGGGGCCTTGGTGAGGTAATACTTTTAGACTGTATTGATTAAGGGCTGCTGACAGGTTCCGATGTTAGCCCTGGAAATGCATCAAGTGGCTAATGAGCAGCTATTAGGCCCATCGATTTGCTGATTTCAATTGATAGCTGGCAGGCCAAAGCGGCACGTCAATATTTGCATAACTAATACCCCTGCAGCTTTAGGCATTGAAAAATGAGACCTCAATGGGCGAGAGAGAGAGAGAGAGAGAGAGAGAGAGAGAGAGAGAGAGAGAGAGAGAGAGAGAGAGAGAGAGAGAGAGAGGTAGATAGAACCAGCAGATAGAAGCAGACGAGCCACCCAGAAGTATGAGTCAGGAGAAACACCTGGACAAATCAAAGGCGTCCAGACAGCCAAGAAAAATGGAATTACAATGTGCTTCCTTTTTCTGTGTGTGTGTGTGTGTGTGTGTGTGTGTGTGTGTGTGTGTGTGTGTGTGTGTGTGGCCGACGCCATGTGACGCTGACGCTTGCCTGACGCATGTGGCAGTCTGGGTCATCGGGTCAAGCGGAATAAAAGGAAGGGATTCTGGTGGGCGGAGCCACGTGTCCCAGAGGAGGGCGCGTGTATGTTCCATACATGTGTGTGTGTAAAGCGTGTGCATGTAGCGAGGAGATGTCCAGCCACAGAGCAGGTGGATGAGCCTGATGTCTAATGCGCATTCCCACAAGACACTGCCGCGCCCACGCACACACACACACACATACTAAACACACATATAAATATAAGCCCCACCCCCTCCCCCTTGCAGGAAAGCCACATGTCTCTATATAACCTCCTCCAACAAAGAGCTTCCACCACAACACAAGTGACCCCCCCCCCTGTGGTGCTCACCTTGTTAAAATAGTGTCAACTGGTCTCAGTGGACTTTGCCGCCCTGTCACTGACATCAGCGACTGAATCTGGATCATCTCTTTTCATGAGCACTGCTCATTGAAATAGATGGAAAGAGATCAAGGACAGATGGGAAGGAAAGGTTGCGAGGAGGTAGGAGAGGAGATGAGGTTGAAATTCGAAAACTAAGTGACTGCGCCAAGCTCTGATTGTTCTGCTTTAGAATATGTAGTGATTCAACTGAAAATATAATTATTTTCATTTTATGGAAAAGAAATGATAGAATATGTCATTGAAAATAAAACAAAATGAAATTTGTCAAAAGGAAGAAAAAACAACAAAAATAATTGAGAAATGTGTTTTCAAAATATTACCAAAAGAAATTGCTGTTCATGTCAGTATTACACGATTGAAATATTTTTTATTAGTATCTAATTATGAGGATAATATTTGCTTTTTGTTCTGCATCAGAAATTAAAACAGAATAATAAATGAAAATATAAAGAATATGATGAGGCAAGTACAATGTTTTTTAGACTATGCAAAATCATCCCATTGGCCAGTCTGGACCCTCGGACCCACGGACCATATGTTTGAAACCCCTGCTTTGAATGCTACCATGATATATTGTGAGATGGCGTTGTCTCCTTTCCTTTCATAAAGACACTTGGTTAAGGACATGAGTTAGGAGGTCTCACGGCTCCTTTCCTTATCACTTCAGAGTTCAAACAGCTCTTATTTTGGCGTGGACAAAAACACCTCCGGGTCATTTCACAGGTGAAACAAAGTCTTTGAGTGCATCCTCCAATGGGATGAGGTCTGTGGTGTTGGTGCACTTAAGACCATAATGAGTGATTCAGTGATGGGTGGGTGGGTGGGGGGGCGGGGGGGGGGGGGGGGGGGGTTTGTTTTTTATTCTTTACTATTTTTTGACCTTAGCAGATATGGCAGGCGATATGCTTATGTGATCTCTATTTGGCATCAGGAAATGAAGAGCAGCTGGTGTCACACAGGCGCGCGGCACAGACAGACGATGCGCGAGTGTCTCCCAGTGATAGCGATCTCCTACTCTCCAGTCAATAAAGGCCCGAATGATGAATTAAAGACCCAAACAACTCGCTAATGACAGGATGACATGGCAGCCACGCGCCATGCCTCGGCTATCTCCTTCCACATCTCGCCCTCTCCCTCGTCCCTGACTGCTCTCTCTCTCTCTCTCTCTCTCTCTCTCTCTCTCTCTCTCTCTCTCTCTCTCTCCTGCCATTCAATGCTGCCTATTCTCTAAATTTCCTCTCCTCAACTGACCCTGGTTCAGGGTGCTGTGTATATATATATATATATATATACACACATATATATACATATCTACAAAAGTGAAAATGCAACTTTCAGGATTGAATGAATGTGTTTAGCCTCTCTCTATCTCTGTCCCTTAAAGGTGCAGTGTGTAAGATTTCAGTCACCTCAATGTATTTTTCCCCATTAATGGATATTTACATGAGGAGCTGGTCCGCCATGTTTTGACCAGAGTAAAAGACGTACTAAACATCTTTTAAGTGTTAATGACAACTGAGGTCTACCATAGGTTCTCCTGCATGTTCAGAAGGGTGAGGGCGAGGTGATGGATACACATCACCTCACCTCTAGATGACACCAAATCTTACACACTGCACCTTTAAACAGAAGAACCTTATACACAATTTATAATCTAACACATGCTGTATAATAAAGCCGGAATACTGCATTTTCCATGTGATTGGCTCAGATGGAGAGATTACCATTCATCAGGGGATGACATGTTTATTGTTGCCTTGTTGACACTGTACCTATCACCGGTATAAATAATGCATTCACCCCCCCCCCCCCAAAAAAAAAAAAAAAAAATACAGGAGGGTCCACCTTTCCGGGGAATAGAGCATCTACTGTATATTTACTGCATATAAATGGACTATTTATCAGAAACACCAGCTCAGACCTGACTGCACAGTGCTAACTGCAAACATCCAGGCCTAACTGAAACCAGGTGTTTCTCTCCCCGTGTGTGTGTGTGTATGTGTGTGTGTGTGTGTGTGTGTGTGTGAAAGAGCAGCATGAGTGTTTGCCGATGTCCTGTGCCTGGCTAACATCACAGAATCTCATTAAAAAGTGAAGCTTTCACAGGCTGAGTGGTGAGATCTTCAAGATCACAGCCACTTTCTCTGTCCGAGGGCTCCGAAGGGGGAGTCGTGGCATTTCTCAAACGTTGTTTTGCTCCCATATATATATTTTAATGTTATTATTACATTATATTTAAATATTTGTTGAGTCTTACGCTTTTAGGATCTTTGTCAGCATTACCGCGGGAACCTCGAACCCTTAGGGAAATAGGGAGGGGGAAACTTTTATTTTTTTGATGATAATGAAAATGTGGTTATTGAGCTTTCTACACGTAGAGTACAGGTTTTAGTTCAAGGATTAAAGGTGCAGTGTACAAGATTTTGGTCATTTTTCATACTTACTTTGTACTGCTAAAAATATTACAAAACATTCACATAATGACAATTTCATGAATCCATAATCACGTTAATGTATATTTACATCAGGGGCGGTCCTTTCTACGGGGGGGCCGCCATGTTTTTACAGAAGTAAAAGTGGACGTACTAAACATCTTCTGAGTTTTAATGACAGCTGATGTCTCCCATAGGTTCTCCTGCATGTTCAGACGGGTGAAGGTGAGGTGATGGATACAACTTCACCTCTATATGTCACCAAATCTTACACACTGCACCTTTAAAGGATATTAAATTAAAGCAGCATTACCTGCATTAAACTCAGTAACCTGGAAGATGATAACAGCATGGCTACATGCCTGTGAGAGTGGAGGAGCTCTTTATTAAGCACAGTGCTGTTTTAGTGTGATTAGAACACAAGGTCCTGCCCTGCCCTTTACCAGAAGTACAAGCAACAAGTTGCACGCTGTGTGTGTGTGCGTGTGTGTGTGTGTGTGTGTGTGTGTGTGTGTGTGTCTGTGCAGGGAAAAAAGTGCAGTGGTCTCCATTTCTCGACGGCAGGCTGGTCAGCAGCTCTTTTATGAACAACTCCGTAATTAGAGAAACACCAAGCAACTAATTACTTAATTGGAGCACGGTCTTTAAATTGAAAATGATGTAATCTGAATCCAGGAAACGGGCTTGATTTTCACATACACTAACACTTCAACGTCAACACGCACACACACACGCGCACACACACACACACCTTGTGACCTATAGTCTTCTTGACATGTAGCCATCAAGAACCAGTCTTTCTCCTTAGTTGGGTTGTAATTGATTCTCTCTTCTACCCGACTGGCTCCTGATAGTGTGTGTGTGTGTGTGTGTGTGTGTGTGTGTGTGTGTGTGTGTGTGTGTGCGCGAGTGAGTGAGTGTTAAAGGGGATAGAGCGAGAGAGAGAGACAGACAGAGAGAGAGTCCTGTTTGTGTGGTCTGCTCCAAACTATATTAGTAAAGGTCATGGCTGTGTGTGTCTGCGTGTGAGTGTATCTGAGTAGTAATTAATAAGGCAAATGCCCCCACTACCACGCCCCCCCCCTTCCACCCCTCGCCCCCCCCTCCTCTGACCTAAGTTCTTGACTAATAAGCTGGGCACGGTGTAATATATTATCCTCCTCTTTTCTGCAGCGATCAGCCTTATTGGGGGGGAATCATGCTCAAAGTAACAAAACAAGGGTGACATTATCATTTGCATGTAAATCCAAAAAGTCCTCAGTGTGAGTGATTCTGCCTTCATGGCCTCGTAATTGCAGGAGGGAAATGCATGAATATATATTTATGTATGTGTGAATGTGATGTCCAGTCAGTGCGGATCGCTTTCATTGTTTCAAATAGGTCTTTATCTCTGAGCCCTGATGTGATTGTTATAAATACAGGTGATGTCATGTGTGATTATTTACTTTAGGAGTATTCAGGACTCAAATCAGCTACGTATGTGGCGCTGCATTTGATTAAAGGTGCAGTGTGAGGGATTCAGTCACATCTGTGGGTGAGGTTGCGGATGATTCCATGTAAGTTAGAAAACATATGTGGTTGCTTTTAAAGGTGCAGTGTGTAAGATTTCAGTCGTTTTTGTCACTTCTAAAAAAAGATCACAAAACAATTATATACCAAAATCTTCATGAGCTTGTAATCACCGAAATGCTTTCATTTTTTTCATTACCCTTACATGAGCCCATTCACTTATATTTACATGAGGAGCGGGTCCTCTCTACGGGGGCAGCCATGTTTTAACAGCAGTAAAAGTGGACGTGGTAAACGTCTTTTGAGCTTTTATGACATCTGAAGTCTGTCGTAGGTCCTCCTGCATGTTCAGAAGGCTGAGGTGATGGATACAACACGCAACTTCACCTCTAGATGTCGCCAAATCGCACACGCACTGCACCTTGAAGTATCATTCGAAATCAAACGGTGTTTAGTTTGTCCATTGCGGTCGACTGTAAATATTCCACCTGGTTTCAGGTCAGGTGGTCCAACAGCCTTCACACACATTAAAGTTAAGTGTGTGAGTGAGCGTTGATGTCTGCTGACACGTCCCACCACATGGCCTGAGCCACCCAGGGCGCCGGCACCTTCACCTGCAGCAGTCTGCAGGGCATGTCCCATCACAGCCATGTGACCACCCTGAAACTACTACTATAACAAGCACCAACACACACACACACACACACACACACACACACATACACACACACACACTGATCATGTCCAGACATACGTTGAGGCTCCGATGTACATGTGCACATGTGTTATTCTGGGAATATCTTCAGTTCAAATGAAGTAAGGCGACATCACTATGACTCTGCAAATACATGGTTCATGGTTTATAGCTGAACCATGGTGAAAATTCCAGTTAGAACGAGCGTTTCACATTTTAATTACCGCGAAAGGCTATTCGATTAGTTAGTTGTATCATTTAAAAAATATTATCGGTACAAAACATCAACATCGATCACGTTTAAATGAGTCATTAACATGACATTTTTTTTACTCTGTTTCATCTCGTCTACACGCGTTGATTTTTCATCTAAATTCAAAGTTCAGGGTTTAGATTCAAACCCAAAATCACACAAAAGGCCATTTTTACTACGAGACTGAAGCTTTTGCGAATATTTTTTCGGTCATTTAATCAAAGATTTCCGCATTCGCTTCCAAATTGTCAACACGGCTGCTTTAAAATCTCCTTAATAACCTAAACGGAGTGGACGGGAAAATATATCAGCTTGGTGACTCAACACAGGGTTGCCAAGCGTACACGGGTCTGAAGGCAGTAGGTTAATTGATAAGGGGGGACCCGAGAAACGATTACCAATCACAGAGGGTAAAAGGGCGCTGTCAATCATCCGTCCACTTGACCCGAATGAACACGGGCTGAAATGGTGTGGTCGATTTCGGTGTAATCTCGCCCGTGGCAGGGACGGTTTGAGCCGCGGTGGAGTCAAACAAGTCATCCCGCAAGATATCCTTACAGAAATTATTAAGCGACAGGCGTCGGGGCCGCCGCCGCCGCCGTCCACAGCCACACCGGGGAGGCATCAGCATCCCATTACCCCGCCACAACACGGGGTCACGCAGGGTTAGCGCCGGATTCGCCTCCGCTCGTTCCGCGGGACTGGCAGCGCTCATGGGACGGGGAGGTCACCTAATCACCTCACCCAGCCATTTCCACACGAGGGGGGGGGGGGGGGGGGGGGGGGGGGGGGGGGGGGGGGGGGGGGGGGGGGGGGGGGGGGGGGGGGGGGGGGGGGGGGGGAATCAACTTTAAATTTGCAGTGATGAAAAATCAATAAAGCAGTAATTGCTTGGCTTATCACCGTGCAATGAAACAAATTGGGAGGAAGAAGGATCGCCTCCGCTCGTTCCGCGGGACTGGCAGCGCTCATGGGACGGGGAGGTCACCTAATCACCTCACCCAGCCATTTCCACACGAGAGAGGAGGGGGGGGGTAGCGGTAAGGGGGAGGTGTGTAAGGGGGAGGAGGGAGGGTGGGGAGGGGAGGGGGGAATCAACTTTAAATTTGCAGTGATGAAAAATCAATAAAGCAGTAATTGCTTGGCTTATCACCGTGCAATGAAACAAATTGGGAGGAAGAAGGAAGGCAAGGGAGAGGGCTGGCGTCCGCGCAGCACGCCAGGGCTTTTTTGGCTGCAGCTGAGCAAAGCACGACAGGGAGAGAGAGAGGGAGAGAGAGAGAGAGAGAGAGAGAGGGAGAGAGAGAGAGAGAGAGAGAGAGAGGGAGGGGGGGGGGGGGGGAGGGAGGGGGGGAGTGAGTGGGGAGGAGAGGAGTTTGGGCTTCACTGGGCCAAGGCAAGGAAAAAAGGTCTCCTCGTGATAATTAAATCTTCTCACACTGATTTTCTGCCAAATTTATTTCCCCGGGGACCATAACTCTGATTCAGTGCTCACCAGCCTCGCATAACTAATCATCGCAACGTGGGGGGAACCACCGCAAACCTGAATGAAGAGGGAGGAGCAAGAGGGGGAGTAGGAAAAAAAAAGAAAAAAAAGAGGGGAGGGACGGCCAGACTGAATTGTGGCACCATTCATGTCGGAATCAATCATGATATTTAGGGCAGGGAGGAAAATCACAAAACAAGTGTGGAGCGCTCGACTGTAAGAATCCCTTTGAAACAGACCTTTAAATGTGACGGTTGTAATTAACCGCCATTGTGCTGGCGTCGGCACTTTTCCTCCGCGGCGGCGGCGGCGGCGAAAACACACAAATAAATAAATAAATCCTTTAATTTCTGGGAACAAATAAAAGCCCGTGAAGTGTCGGCTCAATATTCCTGTGACTGTTCCCGGGCATGATTGTGTTGAACATAATAACACAACAAATAAGGCCATTTATCTGGAGTAACGACAGGAGATGGGGGGGCCAACTCCGCTGATCGATACGGGATCAATACAAAGCAGATTTTCTTACATCAAGAACCCTGAGACGGATCTTCCTTCAGCGCAGAGTGCACAGCAGCAGTACACCCCCGGCCTCCCCGGAGCCCCGCGCTGGATCAGGTAGCCGCTGGGAACGAAGGCCCCTTTTCAAAAAAGATGCTGGGAACACGCTACAATTATAGCTTGGTATAATTCACACACTGTCCCTTTATTGAATCCCCCATGTTTGAGTTAATGTGATGAGATCACGGACAGCGTGTTTACCAGCGCTTGAATTTCAGCGCTTGTCCTTCAAGTGGCGGTCGTACAGCGGCGGCGGCGGGCGACACGAGTGTAGCGTGGCGCGCCGCGCCGTGGCCCCGGTAATTAAAACATTTAAAGCAGAGCCAGCCCACCCCCCACCCACACACACTTCCTCCACCACCCCCCGCACCCCCCCCCTTCCTCCCCCGTGCTCCCGGGTGTGATATGGGGGTCACGCGCCTGTAGATTCTAATTTGCGCATCATTTGTATTCATGACAGGCACGTGCTAAATATTTAACAGCAGCCCGGCAGGAGTTTTGTATTGTTAGGCTTTCCAGGTCAAATAATTTGATTTCAAGGCAGATTACATTAAGCGTCAATGTCCAAGCCACCACTCTCACTTGCCTCTCATTTCCTGTCTTTTATTACAGCCCAGATAGGGCCGCAACTGAAGGGATATGGATACTGGGGATTATACGAGAGGTCGTTACGCCGGGATTAGTTATTATTTTCAATTAGAAAAAGGGGGGAGGGGGGGGGGATCGCGTCATTTATTACCCGCCCCCCCCCCCACAGAAGGCGTCCGCGCGCCCAACGGAAATTTTCGCTGACTTGACGAATCGAGCAATCACGGCCTAACGAGAGACGTAACAAATGGCGGTGCAGCCTTAAAGGTGCGGTGTGTGAGGTTTGGTGACATCTAGTGGTGAAGTTGCGTGTTGTGTCCATCACCTCAGCCTCATCCTTCTGAACATACGGGAGAGGAGTTCTGTTGTCATTAAAACTCAAAAGATATTTAGTATGTCCACTCTGGGCTACTGGGAAAAAAAATGGCGGCCCCCGTAGAGAGGACCCACTCCTCGTGTGAATATACATTAATGGGACCACTCAAGTATGGG
>JAFBJT010111339.1:40596-43096 GCA_016785325.1 Chascanopsetta lugubris | reverse complement strand
TCCCCTCCCCCGAATAATCAAGATGTTAAGCCGCATTAAAAAATATAATGCCGTGTATGGCAGGACTATCAATACTGCCTCTAAATTAATTACATTTCCGTTGCGGCGCATCATTTATTTGGCGGCGTTAGGGCCTCGGCGGAGCCATTCGCCTTTATTGCCATCTCACTCGCTTGATGAGTGAGCTATGTAAAATTGAGTCTCCAATATCATTACGCTTAATGAGTTTAAACTTTGAGGGAGAAAAGTAAGAGAGAGAGAGAGAGAGAGAGAGAGAGATGGAGAAGAGGAGACAAGTGAAGGGGGAGGAGGGAGGGAGGGAGGGAGGGAGAGGGGGAGGAGCTTGGCGCTGTTTTAGGGAAGTTAATACAATATAAGAGTGGGAGTGAGATGTTTGTGTCAAGCCACAGCTGTGGGTGTCCCACTGTGGTTCACTGCACCTCTGGAGATGCATCGCAAGCACATACTGTATATGTGTGTGTGTGTGTGTGTGTGTGTGTGTGTTTAGATGCAGGAGGCCACGGGTTGTGTGTGTTTTTGTCGGGTAATTGGCGTAGACAAAGAACCCGTCACACTGTTGTTACGGCTGGTTAAGTCGGGAGGTTCCGCATCTTTGCTAACAATGACTCTACACGGATGACTGAACCCTCCTCTGCCTCCCTCAGCTAACGTGTGTGTGCGCGCGCGTGTGTTTGTGCGTGTGTGTGTGTGGGAGCACGCTTAACCAAACCAACAACAAAACCGAAACAGTCATAATTTTCCAAGTTTGTGCGAGTGTGCCATCCCTCCATCCATCATCCATCAATCCATCATCATCCATCCACCAACCAGCCAACCAACCACCCAACCAACCAACCATCCAACCAACCATCCAACCAACCAACCAACCAACCAACCATCCAACCAACCAACCAACCAACCAACCAGTCAATCAACCAACCAACCAACCAACCAACCAACCAACCATCCAACCAACCAACCAACCAACCAACCAACCATCCAACCAACCAAACAACCATCCAACCAACCATCTAACCAACCAACCAACCAACCAACCAATCTACCATCCAACCAACCAACCAACCAACCATCCAACCAACCAACCAACCAGTCAATCAACCAACCAACCAACCAACCAACCAACCAGTCAATCAACCAACCAACCATCCGACCAACCAACCAACCAACCAACCAACCAACCAACCAACCAACCAACCAACCAACCAGTCAATCAACCAACCATCCAATCAACCAACCAACCAACCAACCAACCAACCATCCAACCAACCATCCAACCAACCAACCAACCATCCAACCAACCAACCAACCATCCAACCAACTAACCTACCAACCAACCAACCATCCAACCAACCAACCAGTCAATCAACCAACCAACCATCCAACCAACCAACCAGTCAATCAACCAACCAACCATCCAACCAACCATCCAACCAACCAACCAACCAACCAACCAACCAGTCAATCAACCAACCAACCATCCAACCAACCAACCAACCAACCAACCAATCATCCAACCAAACAACCAACCAACCAACCATCCAACCAAACAACCAACCAACCAACCAACCAAACAACCATCCAACCAACCAACCATCCAACCAACCAAACAACCATCCAACCAAACAACCATCCAACCAACCAACCAACCAACCAACCATCCAACCAACCAAACAACCAACCAACCAACCAACCAACCAACCATCCAACCAAACAACCAAACAACCATCCAACCAACCAACCATCCAACCAACCAACCATCCAACCAACCATCCAACCAACCAACCATCCAACCAACCATCCAACCAAACAACCAAACAACCATCCAACCAACCAACCATCCAACCAACCATCCAACCAACCAACCAACCAACCATCCAACCATCACTCAGTCAGATTCAGTTTCCACAGCAAAAGAAAAAACCCACAAACATGCAGAATTAGACAGTCAGAAGATTTGTGTGTGTGCGTGTGTGTGTGTGTGTGTGTGTGTGTGTGTGTGTGTGTATCACATTTGGGTGTCTGGGTAAGGAGGGTGTGAGGTGTGAGCTCCCTGCTGCCCCCTGCTGTCCACAGACTGGAACTACACACGCAACACAGGAAGTACAGGAGAGGCAGGTGCACTTAATATGTGAAAATACCCTGATCATGTGATCATGTGATGGTGTGATCATGTGATCATGTGATGGTGTGATCATGTGATCATGTGATGTGATGGTGTGATCACATCTTCATCCCTCCTTCATCCCTCCTTCACCAGTTCAGCTCGAACCCGTGGACTCGGAGGAAGTGATGAAACGCTGCATCAAAGGAATTTGCTTCGTGCCTTTGATGTCATGTTTTAGTTTTCAGACAAGTGTCTCTGTGTCTCTGCAGGTGAGCGCTGACTCACTCCACCAGGTGTCTCATCCTCTCATCTATCACCACCTGATCATAGAGAGTGGAATCCGGGGGGGGGGGGGGGGAACCTTTTGTGTTTTTG
>JAFBJT010111339.1:29362-36231 GCA_016785325.1 Chascanopsetta lugubris | reverse complement strand
CCCCCCCCCCCCCCCACACACACACACACACACCCCCACCCTCTGTGTTTCCCCTCCACACACACACACACACACATGTGCAGCACGTGGCCGGGTTCAAGTAGAGTAGCACGGGCTGTTGTTGACAACAGGGTTTGACTGAAACGTGAGATTACGGCGCAGGGATGATCTCCGTTTGATGCCGGGCAGCTCGCTCACCTTCGCCCTTAACTTACAACTTACTCGTGTAAATGTACACGAATGGGCTCATTTAAGGATAATGGATCAAAACAAACATTCACGTGATTATGAATTGATGAAAATGTCGGTATGCAATTGTTTTGTACGATTTTTTAGAAGTGGCAAAAATGACCACAATTTTACACACTACACCTTTAATGTTTCCAAACTGAAGGGTTAAAGGTGCCGTGTGTAAGGGTTTTGGGTCACTTCTATCCGTAGGAATTGGATTACAAAACCATTATATACAGACATCTTTACAAATGTGTAATCACCTCAATGCACGAATGGCTCCCCCCCCCCCATGGGGGCCGCCATGTTTTTACAATGGCCCAGAGTGGACGCACTGCACATCTTTTCAGCTCGAATGGGACGGTTGAGGTGATGGATACGAGATGCAGCTCCTCCAGTAGATGTCACCAAATCGTACACATTGTACCTTTTAAAGAGATGAGTTTCAACACTCCAACGATGAGGTTTGTCTCTAGAGCTGCTTTGATGTGTGCACTGTGCTCGGTTTACATTGGTAATAATAATAATAATAATGATAATAAAAGACATTTCCATTATCACATACATAACATTTGTATTTTATTTCATCTTTATTATTTTTGCTTGATCTGATCCCCTGGTTTTTGGGTCTTTCATGTGCTCCCGCAGCATTAATGTCCTAAGAGAAGAGATCTGCCCGTATCACTACACAGTGTCGTCCCGTACTGGAGGCAGATGTTGCACTGTAAAGTCATTTTAAAGTGGCCTGCAGCTATTTTTACAAAAACCTGACGCAACCGTTTATCTTTTGCTTCTTCTTTCTTCTTCTTTCTTTTTTTCTACATCCACTTCAACAGTTCGTCCTCCTCTGTGAGTTGAGCCGGCTTCTGTTTGTGTTGTGTTCGAGTTCTCTCTCCTCCACCTTCTTGGAAAGGATGACTCATTAAAAGGCCAATTTCTTTTTTTTTTCTTCCTTTTTTTGTTGTTGTTTTTGAATATGTAAACTCGAGTATGACGGCAGCCTACAGCAGACACGTCCTCCTTTTCTTTACAGATCTGCCCGGCCTCTTCCTCTTCCTCTTCCTCCTCTTCTTCTGTGCCCTGAGCCAGACGCCCTCCCTCTGCCGCTCCTCATCCTCCATCTCCTCTCATCCCCCCGTCTGAAGTGTGAAGTTTGCGGCAGCAGCATCAGGCTGAGAGCTGCGAGAGCCGTAATTGGTCTAAAGATGGAAACTTCACTCTCACTTTGTCGCTGATCTGAGAAGCTATTTGTTTTCCAGCTAGTTAACAACAATATCACATTGAAAGGGGAGGAGGGGGAGGGGGGAGGGGGGAGGATGGGGATGGCGGGGTGGGGGGTTGAAGGGGGGGGGGGGGGGGGGGGGAGGGGGGGGGTGGGGGGGGGGGGGGGGGGGGGGGGGGGGGGGGGGGTTTGTGGAGACGATGGAGAGACTGGCACTTTTTGTCCCGGGGCTGAAAAGCGGCGCTCCCGTCTGGAACTGAAGTTCATTGGAGTGGGTGCAGCTGAGAGTGGCTCCCCTCTCCGGTCCCCCCTCGTCTGTGGAGGGGCTTTGGACTCGCACTTTTTTTTATTTTTTTTTATTAGCCTCTCTGGTCTGATTTGTTTAAGGGGAGGCAAAGTGCCAGGATGTGGCTCCGCTCCTATTCTGCTCCAGTGTGAGCGAGCACTGGAGTTGTTGAGAGGGGGGAGGGTGAAGCAGGACGAAAGCAGAGTCACCCAAAGTATACACACACACACACACACACACACACACACAAAACACACACACACTTAGACATACACACTTAGACACAATGTACTTTTATGTGTTCTTCACTGTGCTGCTGTGCACACTGGCTGCTGCTCACAATTTCCCTTATTCACAGTCTTTACAGAAGACAGATGCAGAGAGGGAGAAATCCTGTTAGGCGGAGAAGAGAGAGAGAGAGAGAGAGAGGGTGAGGGTGAGGGTGAGGAGAAGGACGAGAACCAAGCTCCCGCTGAACAAACCTGAATTTCATTTGTTCAGCTCTGTCGCCTGATGATGCGTCAGATCAGGGCATTTTTTTTGGCTGTTTCTCACCTGTGGCATTTTCGACTGTTTGTTTTCCCTCCATTTTGGATCTGTTCCGCTTGGTTCATAAACCTAAGGTGGGGGTTGTGGGTTCAATTCCCAGCCTCTCCATCCACCCTCTGATGTATGTTGGACAAAAGAACCTCTTTAATGAAGTTGTAGAGTCCTCTTTATGAGGTGGGTGTAGCCGAGGCGTGGACCATGCATCTTGACTGCATGAGGTTGTGGGTTCAATTCCCAGCCTCTACATCGTTATGTTATGGGGCACAATTTCAAAATACGGCCAAGACAGAAATTTCTCTCTCTCTCTCTCTCTCTCTCTCTCATCCTTTTGTAACATGACCCTCGCTGCCCCGTGTGTTCATGTGGCGACCAAGCTTAACTAAAACAGTGGTTGGTGATTCACCCATGCTTATTCAAATCCTTTGTGTTGATAATATGAACCAAGATGCTTGCCCCTAGTGGTGAGGTGCAGTACTGTCCACACACATTGCATTAGCCTCATGCCTGAGATCCTGGTACCAGTGCTGGATCTTGAATTCAGTACTAGTACACAACAGTACTTCAGGCCGCCATATATATATATATATTTTTTTACAGTAGCCCAGAGTGGACATACTAAACATCTTTTGAGTTTTTAATGACAACTGAAGTCGACCACAGGTTCTCCTCCATGCTCAGAAGGGTGAGGTGATGGATACAACACCCAACTTCACCACTAGATGTCACCAAATCTTACACACCATTGGCCATTGAGTCTCCTGGACCTGTCGTCATGATAATCCACCCACATTCCCATGTGCCTGCTAAAGGACTGTACAACCTGTCGGAACCACACAAACCGAGCCACGTGATCACTTTGCTGACTTTTCCCAAACAGGTTTCCTCATATAGTAATAACCCTCTGGGCGAGTATGAACCCATTAACTCACACCCGCCCTCGTGTGTGTGTGTGTGTGTGTGTGTGTGTGTGTGTGTGTGTGTGTGTGTGTGTGTGTGTGTGTGTGTGTGTGTGTGTGTGTGTGTGTGTGTGTGGCGCGCAGCAGGGTCCAGATATGCTCCCGGTCTGTAGCTGCAGGTATATCGAGCCCCGTCACTTTGTCTGGTTCTGATCCAAACACCACTCGCTTTCCCGTCCGGTCTGTTTTATTTCAAACCTGCGTTTTTATCCGCGTTGGCTTTCGCGCGTCCGGTTTGGATCAGGAACCTGGATGTCTGGATTTTAGCGCCGCAGATCCGGGGCCTGACAAACATCACATGCTGACTGATTCATGTGCAGATTGAAATGGACTTTGATACCAAAAGAACAATCTCCCACACGCTCATGTTCTCACTTTGATTCTGCACGTGGCTAAATCTCTGTTCTCTTCCTGGTTCGGAAGAAGGTGACAAACAAACACTCTGTGTGTGTGTGTGGGTGTGTGTGTATGTGTGTGTGTGTGTGGGTGTGTGTGTGTGTTGTCCCTCATATTGGCTGTCGCTCGTGCCACACCTGGAGCATGGGGGCAGCTGTGGCTGAGGACTTACAGGAGCTGTCCTCCCACCAGAGGGTCGGGGGATCAATTCCCGCCCTTCCTTTGTGACTGTGTAAATGCAAACTGTACTGTGAAGCGCCTTGAGGGGTCATCAAGACCTTACCTGAAAGCACTAAATAAATATAGACCACTTGAATGCATGAGGTTGTGGGTTCAAATCCCGGCCTCTCCACTCACCCTCAGATGTCTGTTGCTTTGTGTCATGTCATGTCATGTCATCTTCTACCAGTTTACCCAGTAATCTGGGTCGCGGGGTATTTCTACCAGTTCACATAGGGCCATTGGGGGTGTAAGTGTTGGGGCCAGTGACACTGCAGCAGGGTTCGAACCAGTGACCTTCGCTTCCAAAGGTGACAGCTCTAACCACTGAGCCACTGCTAAATGAAATTGTAAAACTTGTTTACACTAAGCCACTCTGTGGCTCAATATGGAGTAATCATACTTGATCATATATTGTTTATTTGTTGTTCAATAGGTTGACTGTTCAACAACAGGTTGACTTGGATGGATGCATATGAGGAAAATGGGGGGGGGCTTTTCGCTCTTTATATCTGTATCTTCTCTAACAAATGAATCATTCAGCTCTTTCAACCACTGCCTTTATTTATACTTCTGCAATTAGAACCCAGACAATCGAGTGTTGGATTGTTTGGCCTTGGCGGAGACATCCATGCGTCTGAGTGCCATTTCAGTTTGCGCTGTTTTTGTCTGATCCTCTACCTTTTCATGTTGAGTACGACTTGACGACTGTAACCGAGGAGCTGTTGAGTTAAAGGTGCAGTGCGTAAAATTTCAGTCATTTTTTTCAATTCCAAAATCATTACAAAACAATTATCGTAATCAATTTATAATCACCTAATTGTATTTTTTCCCCATTACCCTTAAATGAGCCCATTCCAAGCATCATTTGATTATTATTATTATCATCATTATTACCCGTCATTGCCCACCAAAGGTGGAAATTCGTCCTCAGCCTGCCAAACATAAAACAATGGAGAAACCAAAGTCAAAGACAAAAATCATTATAATACACTCAGCGGTTTTTTTTATTCATGTATTTATTTTCATACTTTGAAATTGAGATCACAAAAACATGTTAGTCAGCCTGACCATTAATATCTCTACAACACAGTAACGTTGACGCCACCATGATAAGTGATCAAAGGAGTCGTTCATAAGATTGCGGTCAATTTTGTCCCTTCCAAAAAAAAACTACAAAACAATCACATACTGACATTTTTATGAATTTATAATCACCTAAATGTATTTTTTTTTTTTTCCCATTCGCCTTAAATGTGCCCATTAATGTATGTAAGTCCACCATAGGTTCCCCTGCATGCACAGAAAGGTGAGGTGATGGATACAACATGCAACGTCACCTCTAGAGGTCACCAAACCTTACACACTGCTCCTTTTTAAAGAAAACCACCTCACACAGACAGAGAAATGTCAGAGTGGCAGATTTTGAGATGAGTGGCTTTGGCGTCACCAGCGTCACCGATACTGAAATAAGGAAAGAGTTCCTCGGTGAAATTGTCGATGTACCTGTAGATGAGACTCATGTCCTCGGTGTCATAGAAGGACAATTTATTCGCGGTACAGTCCAACAGCACTTTGATCCTCTGGAAGCTCTTCTTCACTGGGAGAACCGCGCCGTCAATATTGGTGTATTCTCCGTTATTGTAGCACAAGTACCAGACTCCATATTCGGGCGAAATGAGCTCGTCCCCCATCCTGTCGGCTGACTGTCTCATCACGCCGATGGTCCAGTCCGGGTGGTCTCCCACCTCCACCTCCCAGCCGTGTCTCCCTGAGGTGAAGCCCAGGGAGCCCAGAACGGCAACGTTGCACGAGTGTCTCTCGGGATTCTGGGGAAGCTGAGCGAACGTGGCTTCGTTCCTCACGCTGGTCAGATCCTCGGACAGGTGGAGACACGGGTTTGCGGAGTTGGGGTCCAGGACCACGGGACTGAAGTGAACCTTCTCCTTCATCTTCTCCCACACTCTGTAGGACAGGTTGCCCAAGTGTTGGGCCACGTCTATCAGAGTTCCCGCCACCGGCTTCGGGTCCGCCAGCTCCCACTGAGCCCTGACTCGGGTCTCGGTGGATTTGTAGCTGTTGAGGAACAACGGGAGGTCTTTCAGGAGGTCCGTTCTCACGGCGTAGATGGCGTTGGACAGAGAGGACACGCGCTCCCGAACCGCCTTCATCTCCCCGACGATGACATTCACTCTCTGCTCCCTCTCCTCCCTCAGAGCTGCCAGTCTGGACTCCTGTTCGTCTTTCAGGAACATCAGCAGTTCCCTGAACACGTCCCTGATTTTGTCCTCCGTCAGCGACATCTGCTTCTCGCAGTGCCCGAGCATTTCGTCGTACATTTCCTCCACTTTCTCACAGTCGTACTTCTTGTCCTGCAGAGAGCGCAGGTACGACCTCAGCCGCTCCCTCATCTCACCGACGGCGTCCTCTAGAGGAATCAGCGTGTGCTTGCGCTCCGTCGACAACTCGCAGACCGGACACACGGCGCGGTTTTCGTCCTGGCAGAAGTACGTCAGCGTTATTTGATGGCTGCTGCACAACATCCCGAGTATCCCCTTCGCTTTCTTTTTCTTCGCCGGTCTGGCCTCGTGGTCCTCGGCGAAGGAGTCGGCCAGACCCTTCAGCGCAAAGTTCACCGGCGGGAAGTTGCAAGATGATTCGCTCCTGCACATGGGGCACCTTCTGTTCACGTCGAATTCCCAGGCTTGCTGCAGGCAGATGGAGCAGAAGCTGTGGTTGCAGCTCAGAGTCACAGGGTCCGTGAGAGTCTCGCAACACACGGGGCAACGCAGGTACTCCTCCACGAGTGTGATCCTCTCCTCCATTTTCCCCAAACGTCAGCAGCAGACTCGCCAAGTTACAGTCTCTCTGTTTCAATGACTCAAACTGACCCAGGTTGCGTTTTTCACCAGTTATTCTCATGTCCTCCCCAGGGGTCTCTGTTCTTTGCTTCACTTTTCGCTTGTTTGCACACCTCTCTTCTTTTCAAAGACACCTCTCTTTACATCAA
>JAFBJT010111339.1:21862-26862 GCA_016785325.1 Chascanopsetta lugubris | reverse complement strand
CGGGGAATCTGATCGTCCATCATCTCGGGCACCGTGGCAAGGTGGGCAAACATCCCATATGGTTGGCATGGAAACGGCCCGCTGCTGGGTTTAGGTTGAGCCATTCGCCACAGACAATTTCTTCATGTTGCCACATTCTTGCAACATCCTCCCTGACCTGGATCTTCATCATCATCATCATCATCATCATCATTTAATTAGAATATAATTTTTACATCTTTGAGATAATTCAAGCTTTGTTTTATTTCATTTTATTTTACTTTATCTATCATCTGATTTTATCTCTGCCCAAATCAACCCCAAACATCCACGGACATTGGCTCCTCCCCTCTGCATCTAAGCAGTCCTCAGTGTAGAGGCCACGCCCCCTGATGACATCATGGTTCATCCCGAAAACTATGCTATGACCCACACGACTTCCGACCCAATTCACTCCGGGTGTGATGGATTTAAGAAATTAGGTTCTGGAACCAGAACCGCCTCAGAGGCCCGGTGGTTCGAATCCCCATCGGTCGCCGTGGAAACGGGTCGAGGTGATTCTGCATCATCCTGTTAACATCCCACCCAACGAAACGTTCATTAACCTCCTCGCCAGAGGTATCGAAAGTCCCATGGAAAAGTGGGAGGAGTCATGTGATGAGCTTGTTTTAAAGGTCCAGTGCACAACCTCACCACCAGATGTCACTCAGTCTTACACACTGGACCTTTAACTCATTAGTATGAGGATTTATTGAAGCTGGAAAGTTCAGTGAGTCACAACCTCTGGGAGATCTTCCCCTCAGACGTCACACCAAGCTCCGCCCCCTTTATTTTTCCACTTCCTGTCTGGAGGGGGCCGGACCCAGAGGGAGCGCCGCTCACAGCTCAGAACTCCAGATGCAGCTTCTCCCACCGGACCTCATCACACGGCCAAAACAACATCCTGACGGTTGCCTAGCAACCGGAGGCAGTTTATACAACAAACTCTTGTCATTGGGCCGACACCGTTTTGATTTGAAACTCTGGAGTGATTCTGATTGGTGCTTTGATGATCAGGTCTGATTGATCGTTTACCTCAAGAGTCGGAGAAGTTTCATGAAGATGATGAAGATGAAGATGAAGATGATGAAGATGAAGATGATGATGATGAAGATGATGACTTAGTATTTGAACATGTTTTTATTTCAAAATATGAACCTATTATTCAAATGATCTCATCATAAATGATGTTAGTCCCTATTATACATTAATTTAATCCATTTAAATATTTTTCATCTCTATGAAATATTTCACATGACGGGTCCCGTGTTTCTATGAGCGCTCGGAATGTGGCTGTGAAACTTATATTAAAGGAACACTAGGAATTACATACTGTACTCTACTGTACTGTACTCTACTCTACTCTACTCTATTGTACTCTACTCTACTCTACTGTATTGTACAGTAAAGTACAGTACAGTAGAGTACAGTACAGTACAGTACAGTACAGTAGAGTAGAGTAGAGTACAGTAGAGTACAGTAAAGTACAGTAGAGTACAGTACAGTACAGTACAGTACAGTAGAGTAGAGTACAGTAGAGTACAGTAAAGTACAGTAGAGTACAGTAGAGTACAGTAAAGTACAGTACAGTAAAGTACAGTAGAGTACAGTAAAGTACAGTAGAGTACAGTAAAGTACAGTACAGTACAGTACAGTACAGTACAGTACAGTAGAGTACAGTAGAGTACAGTAAAGTACAGTAGAGTACAGTAAAGTACAGTAAAGTACAGTAGAGTACAGTAAAGTACAGTAGAGTAGAGTAGAGTAGAGTAGAGTACAGTAGAGTAGAGTACAGTAAAGTACAGTAAAGTACAGTAAAGTACAGTAGAGTACAGTAAAGTACAGTAGAGTAGAGTAGAGTAGAGTACAGTACAGTAAAGTACAGTAAAGTACAGTAGAGTAGAGTGGAGTAGAGTAGAGTAGAGTACAGTAAAGTACAGTAAAGTACAGTAGAGTAGAGTAGAGTAGAGTACAGTACAGTAGAGTAGAGTAGAGTAGAGTAGAGTACAGTACAGTACAGTACAGTAGAGTAGAGTACAGTAAAGTACAGTAAAGTACAGTAGAGTACAGTAAAGTACAGTAGAGTAGAGTAGAGTAGAGTACAGTAGAGTAGAGTACAGTAAAGTACAGTAAAGTACAGTAGAGTAGAGTAGAGTAGAGTAGAGTAGAGTACAGTAGAGTAGAGTACAGTAGAGTAGAGTAGAGTAGAGTGGAGTAGAGTACAGTAGAGTACAGTAAAGTACAGTAAAGTACAGTAGAGTAGAGTAGAGTGGAGTAGAGTAGAGTGGAGTGGAGCTGGGTCTGTGACCTGAGCCTCAGGCCTCTCGGTTTCCGTGGCGTCAGAGATCAGCTGGAGTTAATCCTCCTGCAGGACGACTATTCACAGACTGAGCTGAAGATAGAAGGAAGAAGACGGAGGAGAGATGATCAGAGTCTGACATGTGAGGGAGAGGAGGAGGGAGAGGAGGAGGAGGAAGAGGAGGAGGAGGAGGAGGAGGAGGAGGAGGAGGAGGGGGAGGCGCATCTTTTTATTTCTGATTCTCACTCAGAACTTTCCAGGAAGTTCAATCAGATAAACATAAATAAAGTCAAATAAAATAATCGAACAAATCAAAGAAAATCAAAGTAAAGTCACTGAGTTCAGAGATGAAAGGAGACTCGGCTCCTCATGATGAAGAGTGGAAGCAGCAGGAGGTCGATTCAGTTTTTCTCTTCCAGTCCCCGGAGTTCTGCGCAACATCCCTTTGGCTCAGGAGCTGATTCCTCATAATGAGAAAACCTGTGTGTGTGTGTGTGTGTGTGTGTGTGTGTGTGTGTGTGTGTGTGTGTGTGTGTGTGATGAACAGAGGGGCCTTCTCGGAGGTTTACATGGTGAGAGAGAAGAAGACGGGCAAAAACTTTGCCATGAAATGTGTGAAGAAGAAACAGAAGAGGGACCTGAACCTGGAGAACGAGATCACGGTGCTCCGGAGGTCAGGCTCCTCATTTACATATTCAAACATCAAAGGAATCAAAGGAATCAGATCAATGTAAACACACACGTCTCCTCTCAGACTGAAGCACGACAACGTGGTGGGGATGGAGGATTTCTACGAGAGTCCCTCTCATTTCTACCTCGTCATGCAGCTGTGAGTCTCCACACGTTCATACAGGATTAAAGGTGCAGTGTGTCAGATTTCACCCATTGTTGTCACTTGTAATTGGATTCACAATCACCCGAATATTTTATTTAGTTCCCATTCACCTAAAAATGAGCCCTTTAATGTCTATTTACATGAGGGGCGGCTCCTCTCTGCGGGGGCGGCCATGTTTTTTCACAGCAGTAAAAGTGGTAAAACATCTTTTAATGACGACTGAAGTCGACCACAGGTTCTCCATGTCCAGAAGGGTGCGGCGATGGATACAACCTCTAGGCGTCACCACATCTGACACACTGCACCTTTAACAAACCCCACGACCGAAGACGTACTGAGCCCCCCCCCGTGTTGTGATGTCATCAGTGTTTCGGGGGGCGAGCTGTTCGACCGGATCCTGGACCGAGGCGTGTACTCGGAGCAGGACGCCAGCAGAGTGATCCAGCAGGTTCTCCAGGCCGTCAGCTACCTGCACCAGAGCGGGGTGGTTCACCGGGACCTCAAGGTAACAACTGCCCCGCTCTCTTTATCTGCACTCATACCTATATTTTTATTTTTACTTCTTTTTTTTATCATGACTCTTTTTATTATTTTAATATTATGATTTTTTTATGACTTTTTTTTCTTTTTTTAAACTTTTTTATGTCTTTATTTACTTTCTATACTTTGTTACTTTTTTTTTTTTTTTAAACGTTCTGGATTTTATTGACTTGGGATTTTAGTCCGATTTTTTTGCCCGTAAATGAATGACTGAATGGCAATAAGTGAATTATGAATTGATTGATTTGTTTTATTTTATTTATCGACTATAGTCATATATAAGGAGTGTTCATTGAGCTTGTTGGCTCCGCCCCCTGCAGCCGGAGAACATCCTGTACTACAGCTCCGACGAAGACTCCAAGGTCATGATCAGCGACTTCGGTCTTTCCAAGATGGTGGAGAGCGGCATCATGTCCACGGCCTGCGGGACGCCGGGATACGTAGGTGAGGACCAGGGTCTCATCAATGACATCATCACTCACATCATGACATCATCACTCACATCATGACATCATCACTCACATCATGACATCATCACTGTCTCCTGCAGCTCCGGAGGTTCTGGCCCAGAAGCCGTACAGCAACGCGGTGGACTGTTGGTCCATCGGGGTCATCACCTACATCCTGTGAGTACAGCTTAAGATAAGATACCAGCTTTAAGGTAAGATAAGAGAGTTTAAGCTAAGATAAGAGAGTTTAAGCTAAGATAAGAGAGTTTAAGCTAAGATAAGAGAGTTTAAGCTAAGATAAGCAGCTCCGGAGGTTCTGGCCCAGAAGCCGTACAGCAACGCGGTGGACTGTTGGTCCATCGGGGTCATCACCTACATCCTGTGAGTACAGCTTAAGATAAGATACCAGCTCTAAGGTAAGATAAGAGAGTTTAAGCTAAGATAAGAGAGTTTAAGCTAAGATAAGAGAGTTTAAGCTAAGATAAGAGAGTTTAACGTAAGATAACAATTTAAGATAAGATTGTTAAAGATAAGATAAGATACAATACAATGACATCATTTAAGATAGAATAGGTTAGAATAAGGTGAGATAGTTTAAGGTAAGTTAAGATATCTGATACAATAAGATGAGATAGTTTAAGAAAAGGTAGAATAAGATGAGAGAGTTTAAGATACGTTTAGATGTCTGATACAGTGAGATGAGAGAGTTTAAGATAAGGTAGAATTAGATAAGATAGTTTAAGATTAGTTAGAATAAGATGAGATAGTTTAAGGTAAGTTAGAATAAGATAAGATAGTTAAAGGTAAGTTAGAATAAGATAAGATAGTTTAAGGTAAATTAGAATAAGATGAGATAGTT
>JAFBJT010111338.1:49632-62422 GCA_016785325.1 Chascanopsetta lugubris | reverse complement strand
TGTTTATGTATTTTTTTGTTTGTTCGATTATTTCTATGTATTTTTCCAATATTAACTAATCCAGTCTCACTTTATAGTGCTTCTATCAGTAATCAGACCTTAAAGGTGCAGTGTGTAAGATTTTGGTCATTTTTGTCACTTCTCACTTACATCGTGACATTTTCACGGCTTTCTAATTATGCAAATGTTTTATCCCCCCCATCCCTTAAATTGAACCCATGAATCTATATTTACATGGGGGGGGGGGCTCTCAATGGAAGCCGCCATGTTTTTACAGTTGTAAAAGTGGATGTACTCAACATCTTCTGAGTTTGAATGACAACTGAAGTCTACCATAGGTCCTCTTGCATGCTCAGAAAGGTGAGGCTGAGGTGATGGATCCGATATGCAACCTCACCTCTAGAGGTCACCAAATCCTACACACTGCACCTTTAAAGAAAGTATCTAACACGCAGGTATCTCTGCCCTCTAGTGGTCAGGGTGAAACAAAGAGGACGACTGTGCACTTTCCGCGTCGATGTGCACTTCCAGCTGCCGCTTCGCACTCGGTCCTTCTTCCTCCACAAAGCTCGAAACGTACAGCCGTTGCTCTGACAGTGGCCTGGTCCACGTCCTCCTATAGAGCCGCGTCCACTGAACTGTGCTGGTTTTGACAACAGCACTGCAAGACATGAGCTCCACTTGCAGCATATTCTTGATGCCCAGCATGAGAAGGCCACAGTTCGGTTGTGGGTCATTGTTAAAA
Source organism: Chascanopsetta lugubris (assembly GCA_016785325.1). Classification (NCBI taxonomy): domain Eukaryota; kingdom Metazoa; phylum Chordata; class Actinopteri; order Pleuronectiformes; family Bothidae; genus Chascanopsetta; species Chascanopsetta lugubris. The sequence goes on along the minus strand of JAFBJT010111338.1, from coordinate 61,677 downwards.
GTCACTTCCACTCTCTTGAGGGGGAACTGATTTCCGTCTGCACTGATGCCAGGCCGATTAAATAAATCCTTTTCTAGTGTTAATGGGCATATGATCTTACTCTTCTTGTCTTCAAGACACTGCTCTGCATCACAAGGCCTTTTTGGCTCTGGGTCTCTGCTGCTGCTGCTGCTGCTGCTGCTGCTGCTGCTGCTGCTGTGGAGAATGTGGTGAGGTGGGGAGGATTTTCTGACCTTGGCTGTGGGTTAAGCCTCGACACGGCGAGGAAGCATCCTTGGCAACTCTCGAATACAGAGGCGTAAGCGGACCCACAAAGAAGTTGCCAGCTTAGGCGAGGCTGTGTGAAGTTCCTCACGTAGTCACTCCCTCCTGGCTCCTTGTGTGCTTACGGTGTTAACCGTGTGATTAATGCTCGCAGGGAGGTCATTTGGCTCTTTCGCAGAAGGGGAAGAGCCGCTTTGCGGCAACATGTGAATAAACTTGTTTAATAAAGCCCAGAAGGGGGATGAGTTTCACTTCACTCCCTAGTGACCTTTCATGAGGGAGTTCCTCTTTGTCTGCTTGGCCTCGTCTCCATGTACTGTTTCTGGAAAGTGGGTGGAGCAACCTCTGACAATAAATGTGATTAAAAGCTAAACGCAAATGACCTTGACTCCACTTGACCTCACTATGAATTCCTTTGGTACAAAATCCAGTGTTTGAAAACAACACTGGGGAAAGTTACGCTGAAATACAACCTAATAACATCAAGGAAAGGAACACAACACATGTCATTACTATGATTACACAGAGGGAATAACTTCACCACCGTGCTGAGATTTGGGGTTTGATTTCCTGCACAATCCAACACAAAACATCTGATTGCGGCCACAAGATTAATCTTCACGGTCTTGGTTGGGACATACACAAAATCAGACACCAAAGCAGATGTGGGGGAAAATAATGCACAGACTGCTACTGATACTGAGAAAGCTTTTCCTTTGCTCAAAACAGCCTCAGTGCTTTGGCAGCATAGGATCAACAAAATGCTTGAAGCTGCACGTTCGTGTTATGAATCATCACATCCCAAAAGGTTTGAGATTCAGATCTGCTGACTGTGGAAGTTGGTGGGGTTTGCTCAATTCTCCATTGATGAGACATCAACACAATGTCAACTTGGCATTGACCAAACAAGGGAACAGCAGAAAATAGCCCTATGAATCAAGGATCAACTGATTTCCAACTGATCATCCAAACTCCAAACCACATAAACACACATCATCACTTTCTGCTCTCTACTGAGATACGCAGATATTCTGTATAACATTATACCACCAGCCGACCATGGATAACGAAACCAAGGCAACCATAAATCAGTTGATGCAACCATTGATTTGTGGTGCTCACAGTGACTCCAAACCCTGCAGATCTGCTGCATCAGCAGAAACACATGCATCAGTCATTGCACCAGGGTTCCCCTTTCTGCTCATCTCTGTTCACCTGTGTCCACCTGTTGATCTGTGTCTGCCACATGTTTCTGCTCTTAGCTGTTCCATTCAATGTCCAATGACTATCAGTCTATCTACCTATCTAACTATCTATCTATCTATCTATCTATCTACCTATCTATCTATCTATCTATCTATCTATCTACCTATCTATCTATCTATCTATCTACCTATCTATCTATCTATCTATCTATCTATCTATCTATCTATCTATCTATCTACCTATCTACCTATCTATCTATCATCCATCCATCTTTTTGTGTAAACATGAAATAGATTGTAAGTGTTGTGTTAATGAGTAAATATAGATTCAAAAGATCTAGAGAGGATAGCGTATGTAAGGAATGTGTGGGTGAGAGTCAACTGTAGCAGATTTATGATGAGTTTTCAATTTTTTCATAATTCATGACAGTAAAAACAGCTTTACAGGTGAAAAATGTTCATGTTAGAACAAATGAGCGATAAAAAAAAAAGGAAACAGCTCGACTGAAACTGCTCCTGGCTCCATTCCATTTGATAAATGATTAAAATGATTCTCCATAAGACTGTAAAATACTTTCAGCTCCGCTGTTGGGCCGAAGGGTTCCTCTCTCAACGTCTTATTGCATAATTACAATCTTGTCTGAGTAATGGCGGTCACGGTCTCTCGGGCCTCTCGTGGTCAGTGTCCCATAGTAAAACAAGTTGTTTTCCCCTCAGGGCCACTGGTTCTCAGGGAGCCCGCTGGACGCGCCACAGTGTATCTGACGAGTGGTTTACAGGGCGAGGGACAGCAACTCGTAGTGGGAGAGGTCAGACTGAGAGCACGGAGAGAAAAGTGCACCGTCCAGGGTCCCCGCGCTTGACTGCAGGGCTGCTTCAAAAACTCAAACCTCTATGTTTCTGAGGCTGCCGGCTGAGTTGGCTCCGTACACTGCGGGTCAGATCGGAGGACCTGTTGTGTCCCTGGGCTCCGGCTGTCAGGCCACAGAGGCCCCCAGCCTTATTACTCTCCACTCCCACACAGCTGAAATGCGTCATCTTTAACCTCCTCGCTTAACTCCATCTGTCAGAGGAGGGGCGGTGTGTGCACAGAGCAAAAATAAAACATGATGGGGACCTGGCATAATGGTCATAAAAAGGTTTTTCAACTTTCAGGAGTGAAGCTCGGGCGGAGCAGGGAGGAGGGGCGGGGTGGGGAGCCGGGTTGTGCATGTGTGTGAGTGTGTGTTTGGAGCGGTGGGGCTTGGGGGAGGGGAGGGGGGGGGTAAAGAGGGGTTGATGGGCAATTTAGCAGCAGGTATCGTGGTGAGTTGCCAAAAAGATCTGGATAGCAGCCAGTCTCCGTGTCCCACAGTGTAAAGTGCTGCAAATCAAACGCAGAGAGGCTTCTTTGTCAGTTTAGCCTAAATAGATAGGACTCCTGCTCTGGGGGGAATGATGTGAAACCAGATGCATTCATGCAGGTTGCTCGTCCGCTTTGGCATGTTATACAGTTTCAGCAAGAAGAATGCTTGTTTCCAGGCAATAAGAAACAGAAGAAACTTGAAGAAACTTCTAGATTAAAATGATCTTAATACGATCTTAAGCTGTGAGACATTCTCAGAGCTTACACCTCTATCAGCGAGTGGTGAACTATCCTGCGAGATAGCCAGGGATAGGGATGTGTATGATGTGTGCACTCGCTTCTGGGCCTCCACAGAAATGGAGTCCACCAACAAACAGCTGGCAAACCTCCACAACTCTGACTTCATGTAAATCCCCGAAAAAGCAGGATATGAAAAAGTAGGTTTTAATCTGCTGAGAGTGCAGAACTTGGCTGAAGCCTCGAGCGTCGGGTAACAACTCTGCAGCTGCCAGTCATTTCTCTCTTTTGCACTTAAACTGGAGCCAAAGTGCCACAGCTGCCCACCGGGAGCTGGAGCTAGCTACTTATTGACGAGAACAGCAAGTAGGAGATGATACTTTGTTTGATTACGTAGAATCGCACTCAGTTGAGAGGATACCCAGAAGGCCAAGTTCCCCCAAACACACACACACACACACACACACACACACACGCACACACACACGCACACGCACACGCACACACGTACACACACACACATGCAAATTACGTCAATGTGGAGAACCATAAATTGATCCTTAGGAAAATATTTTTTTTAAATCACTGAATCCTAAATCAGCACCTTTGTCTGGATTGGGACCAGTCCATAATAAATGAGTCCAAAATCTGTCAAATCTGTCCTGCTGCTTTAGTGCATCCGTGGTCACAAACAAACAAAGCAAAATGAAATAGACCGGGTAGGTGGGATGCATCAACTGCTGGTGACAGGGTGAGCAGATTGAATGCAGACCTTTCAAAGCGGATGTAAAAGCATTTCCCATACAGTTCCCAGCTGCCACACTTTTCCTATGGTGACACCACATTTTACTATTACACAAAGACTCTGACGTTTGATGTGGTTCGGGGACCTCTTTGCAGCTGGAGCGCAGCGATGGAGGTGGTTTCATCCTCACAACCGGCTGAATCACGTTCAAACATAAAACCATGTGACTATCAGTGTAATCAACTGCCACACACCAGTGCGATTGTGACACCTCTGACTGAAATAGCGTTCTTAAGACCTTGATCCCCGAGTGAAGCGTCTCAACTCGTTTGACCGAGTTTCGCAACATGAGGCAAATATTGTCAACAGACACACCAGCGAGTGGAAACCAACTAAATATAGTGTATAGAAGATGGCTGAGTTTTGGGAAAACCCCTCGACAAATAATGATCCCCGCTTTTGGGCAAAGTGCCATTATTTACCCAGCCGTCCCCGAATGGCTCAGAATTGACCCTATTCAGAGACGCCGTCGGTGCCTGGATGGAGCTGGCGCCTGAGTTTGGTGATTCGAGGACACACATTGGGCCAGACCCTGTCCTGGTTATGATCCGACTAAGTCCCGACTCACGACACAGGACCACACAGGGCAGGGAGCGCCAAAGCAGAGAGGGTGAATACAAGTGAGGAGCAGCGCCACCCCTCCCGGCCGCCCTGGTCTCCCCCCCCTCCCCCCCCCCCCCCCCGCCCCCCATCCATCCTATATTGAGAGCCAGGTTCCGCATCATCAACGCCATGACTGCGACATTAATTCTCAGGCCTGTCACGGGAGTCGGCGAGGTCACTGTATCTATCCAGCGCCGCCGCCAACCAAAGAAAGCCAGGTTCTGTTTTGTATACACGGGGCGGGTGGGACTTGAATTGACAGCGGTGCCATTACAGGTCTGACGCTATCCAGCCGGGTCTCTGGGGTGGTCGGCTCAGGGCTCGTGATCAGGGAGCGCGGCCAAAACAGCAACACATTTCACTGGAGCATATGGTGGAGGTGACACAACAATTTCTCAAGAAATGTGGGTGAATGGAGCCTTTGAAGTGCAGCGTGATGAGTATGCAGTGAGTCGTCCTGGCAGGTTGCAGATATTTCCGGGAGTCTCCAACTGGCTCTGGCGAACACGCGCCTCCAGTAAATGCCTGAGCTTTGAATGAGAAGCGGTTAGTCACCAAAACCAACCGTTTGCCCAAACTTCACACATGCTCGCATATTGTCATTGCGAAGCAGCTTTCCCCAGAGTTCTCTGTGTCAGCAGATGAGATGTGATCGAGGGGAGTGCGACAGCACAATCAGACGTAGAGTGAAAATGTGAGACACAGTCTTTGATCTAGTTCAAGCATCACGTGACTTTACTTGTTTCTGTGTAAAGATTGTTGCGCAACCTTTCAGCCACCTGACCGGTGTATACTATTGGTTGCCCCCAGTTACTCACCGTCATTTATGTCGGTAGAACTTCAGAGTTAAATTACCATGACTTGCTGCACTGTAGCAGATATTTGAAAAATCTACTGGACCAATGTGTATGCAAATCCAACAAACTGCCAAATTCACGCCCTTGACCATGAAAGAGAGGCAGAGTTTAAGTGTTTGCCTTGGCAGAGGTGCACCCTCTCTGAGTGCTCCTCTGGCTGGCTCTGAGATTCTATGAAAAATGGGTGAAACAGTTTTAGTGATTCAGTTCACCATCTCCACTGTTGATGGATGGGACAGCAAACGAAGCGAAAAGTCTCGGGTGGATCTTACTATCATACATGTTATAGTATTTGGTTTCATTCAGCGTGCTGCGTCATGATTGGCGGATGAGAGGGATGTGAGATTGGTCGAGTGTGTGTCCAGTTTCCTGATCACTACAACGGTGGCTCTGACTGTGATCATTCTAAGGCCTGGGAGGAGGTGGGTGTGCATCGTCTACCTTTCCATAATAGTCCTACAGATTGTTGGGATGGATATGTGGGTGACCAGCCAATACCACCCCAGGTCGTTCCTCCAATACAGGGCTGTTAAACTCCAGGGGCCGTATAGAGCGCAATTAGATCTAAAGTAAGCTGGATCGGTGAGATCATAACATAAAGACGCTATAAATAATGGCAACTCCAAAAGTTTCCTTTTGATCTAGAGTAAAATAGCTCTGAAAATGTTCTCATTAATAAACTAGTGGCACAGGCTCCCCGTAGTATGTGCAGGTCAATAAACCAACGTTTTCTACATTTTCTACACTGAAAAATGCAAAATTGTAATAGTTTCCTCTGATGGGCCGGTTCTGTCCCGCAGGCTGTATGTTTGACATATCCTGACCGTTTCCTTGCTCTTGCTTATTTACAACACAGACATGAGAGTGGTATCAATCTTATCATCTGCCTTTGAGCAAGAAGGAGAATAAACATACTTCCCGAAATGTAAATGAAAAGCTATTCCTCTGACACAGATAATTACATCCATGAGTATAACTTTTTACAAGTCATATAGATCAACTGACAGGGGAGAAGTAAAGGTCCAAATAAATGTTGATTTAGATAAACACCATTTCCTCAGCACAAGTCCATTAATGCATTCACAAATGTCCCCCCAAAGACACACACACACACACACACACACACGCGCACACACACAACCACTGTATAAACCATAAAAGCCTGTCCGCGTACATTACACATACACACACGCACACACACGACACAGGTCTTGAGATAAGGCTGACCGGTGGTAATTGTGGTCTCTATTACAGTAAATGCTGTTCTCCCTGTGTAAACCACAGTAAATTACATCCAGATGTGAGATTAAAGCTCGCGGAGCAGACAGCTGCCCCGAGCGACACCCCTCCCCCTCCCCCTCCCCCTCCACCTCCTCCTCGTCTGCAGGAGGAAGGAGAAATCCATATTTCCTGATTGCGATTGAGACTCTCCCCTGGGCCGGGACATTACAAGCAGAAAGAAACAGCAGGGCGACACAAATGAAAGGTCCTTCAGTCAGCGGGTCACTGATGCCTCATGGTCGCACCGTGAAAGGACGAGATGCAAAGAGAAGTAAGAACACGACTGCTTCATGTGTGATTGTTGATGGGCTGACGATATATATTTAAAGGGGCAGTGGCTAGTACACTTGGCAACATGTAGAAAAAGCCCTGCCCCAGGAACACAGTCACAGACACATGTGATACAGATGGTCAGAGGTGATGGAGAGGAAACACCTGTTCCCCGTCACGTCCTCACAAATATAGATGTGACACGTTATAGCTGAGACTCACTGACTTCCTCTTTTTCCCTCTTCTTCTTTTGTCTGACAAAGGCTGAAAGGTTTCATCCGAGGAGACTGTTGCATTACGAATGATGATATGCATTATGATTATACCATGAAACCCAGACGCAGACGTCCATAACCTCATTCCAAAGAAGCTCACAGTTCCTATCCTCCACTAATTTAGTGTAACTGGGTTTGGGACGTATTCCGCGTGGCGCTGCACTGGCCCCATCTCCAGCTCCTGTCTTGTCTCTACATGGAAACAATAACTAATCCCAGTCCGTTGCTTTGCGGTGATGTCAAATTTCCACTTGTATTGTCATGCACGCCGCCACCACTTGTATTGTCATGCACGTAGGTGAGGTACGGCGTGTGAGGCATTCCAGTGCTTTTTTTGTCAGAAAGGTGCGGAGCGTGGGGAAGCAGGGCCGGAGGCAACAGGTACTGCAGAAATTTCCCAAAAACTTGGGATGTACATGGGAAAGGTGCAAGTAGGATTTTAGAGGTGCATCCCGTGGATGCTAACACACACGTACACACACTCAGCTGTGATTACACGTGTGGTTAATACGCACAGGAAGTGCAAAAACAACAACTTAGGGATAGGAATAGTTTCACAACATGAGAAAAATAACAGGTGGTTGCCACATGAATCATGTTCTCATCATCAGTTCACCCTGCATGGTGATAAGGTAAAACAGGAGGTGGTGATTGTTCAGAGGAAACGCAGGTGCTTCCACATCCGGACAGAGGGCAAGTGACCTGCAGGACAAGTGCAGGAGAGTTCACGAGTAATTGTGATAACCTGAGATTGCATGCATTCTACGAGCTGCAGTAAATTACATTTAGAAATACTTACAATAACAAATGTAACTAACTAATGACCTTAGGACTGTGGTGCTTGATACTGTCCTTAGTGGTGCAACGATTGTAGATTGTGGTTCTTGCAACATTCCAGGCTGCACTTTAATAGTGTCTGTGGTTGCCAGGTGCAAACAGTTTATTCAATCTTGACAAAGTTAAGTAAGATTAATCAGGATGACTGAATGACTTTTTCAAAGTGGCACAACAACTCTCATGGTTGAACTTAACCTCAGCCTCCCCTGAACTTGCTAATTTCATCTGCGTTTCTACTCCATTTGTAAACCGCGGAGCAAAGCAGCAGAGTCGGGGGAAGGTCTGCGCAGAATATGATGTGAACTAACAAACGTTTGTGGTCCGCATTGCCACGACACGTCATTTAAGTTTTGAGGATTCATATTTTAGGGTTATGTATGTGATATCTGCGTCTCGGCATTGGCCACAGTGAAGCTTTGGCCCAAAATAAAAAAATGAGACCCCTACAAGTGAACACAAGAGAAATCTGAGGGTAAACAAGAGGACTTTTTATGTTTTGAACACTTAGGCCATCATCTGATGAATTGCTGCCAGGGGCAACATCCCCTGACAACAAGGTTTTTATTGTATGGATGCACGAATTCATAGTCCTGTGTGTTTTTTCCAGCACAAGGCCATAATGCACTTTCATCTTCTGGCTGTTAGCATATTAGCTTAACCACCCATGTATATAGCAGAACCTTTTTTTTTTTTTTACAACTGTCAACATTTCGACTTTTTCATGTGAATCTCAGAGACTCTCGTTTCCAGACAAAGAAGAGTTTATGTGGTTACCACGGTAACATTTTCAGTGACAGCACCGAGCCCCATAGCGCCGATGTTTTCCTGTTCTTATTCATTGAGCGTGATACAGCGGTGACACGTGATTGGAAAAGAAAACACACAACACAATGGGACATGTGTTGATTGCCTTTTTTACAGGGTTCGCCTTGGTTCAGACACCCCGAGGATTCCCCATTAACTCTGATAATAACAAAAATAGGCTTATGACGACACAAGCCCAAAAGGTTGGGTGCGAGTGCATTATCACAAACTGTCGGCTTGAGGATGTTTTCATTGCACCAAAACACAGCGATGACAATTAGCGGAGGATTCCTATTGATAAAAAGTGATGAACTACATGTTTCTGCTGAACACACACAGACTCTGAGCGCTGCTGTAAATCCCTGATCGTAAAAGAAGAATTATTTAACAGACGGCATTAACCCCGCCCTCTCCTTACGGCTCTCACATTATGAATGAATGAGCCACATGAATCACTGGGCCGCTGATGTCACAGGGTTGATGAAATATCATTATCAATAAGTGGCAGATAATGACGAGTTGGGAATGTAAAATGCAGATGTTTTAAAAATAGTGTTTCCAGCCGCGGTCAATGTCTGCTCCTTCAAACTCTGGCCGACAAACCACGCCTAACAGTTTACTGTGGGAGCTGGCAGCACACGGAGCCAGACCAGGACAGTCTAAATTTATCACAATGAGAAGAGAGGAGCTGGCGTGTCTGCCACTTTGTTTGGTTAAAAAGTGGAAAATGTAGTTCCTCAAAATGGCTTAAACGTGCGGTGTGTAAGATTTCGGCCATTTTTGCCACTTCAAAAGAAATGACAAAACAATTACATACTGACATTTTCATGAATTCAAAATCACCTAAATGTATTATTGTTTTACATTACCCTTAAAGGTGCAGTGTGTAAGATTTGGTGACATCTAGTGGTAAAGTTGCATCTTGTATCCATCACCTCACCCTCCTCATGTAGATATACATTAATGGGCTCATTTAAGGGTAATGGACAAAAATAATACATTGAGGTGAAAATATCAGTCAGTATATCATTGGTTTTTGTAATATTTTTTTCGACCAATATAAATGACAAAAATGGCTGAAATCTTACACACTGCACCTTTAAATGAGCCCATTAATGTATATCTACATGAGGAGGGGGTCGTCATGTTAGTACAGTAGTAAAAGTGGACGCACTAAACATCTTTTCAGTTTTAATGACAACTGAAGTCTACCACAGGTTCTCCTGCATGTTGAGAAGGGTGAGGCTGAGGTGATGGATACAACATGCAACTTTACCACTAGATGTCACCAAAACAATCTTGTCTTTGCAGGTGATTTCTGTCGCTCCTCTATGGCAGCAGCGGGGGGGGGGGGGGGGGGGCGCACGGGGGGGGGGGGGGGGGGGGGGGGGGGGGGGGGGGGGGGGGGCTAAATTAACCTGGGACCCCTGTGTTCTGTCACTCCTGTTTGGACTGAACAGACCATGAGCCGATTATGAGGATTAGTGGAGATGTGGTGATGCCTATTCCTCTCCACCCTCAACTCAACAGCTGCAAAGTCTCCACTCGGCCAATCGGGCGGTGGATGTGCAGCTCTTTCCTAACCTCAAGTGCCCGGCCGAGGGCTGCGTGTAACACTAACACACAGGCAGCGCTGCGTGCAGCCGCACAGTCACCACCAGCAGTGTATGGGAGCGTGCACGGACGCGGGAGGAAACGGTCTGGTCGTGCCTTAAACATGAGAAGCGTCGGAGGCAGCTGCCAACCCTCAGGCACCTCGGGGTGGGAAATCAGAGACTGAGCCAGCTCCTTGGCACCAGTCCCGCCGACACAATGCGCATCTCTCTTACAAGTGCTTCGGTAGCGTGACACTTGAGTCGTCCTGGGCGCAGTTTCTGTCCTGATGTGGCACCTTGTCGTAAAAAGAGACTAAAAGGCGACACCAGGCAACAGAGAACAGAGCAGCTTTGTGCTCATTCACTGTCGCCTGACAGTGGCCTAGAATTCATGCAGCCTCTCCAAGAGAATGATGTGTTCCATATGACACACATAATTCAATGTACTTCTCTGTACATGCGATGTGTATCATGTATCACTCTGTCACGGTTCAAATCCCGTAATCGTTGTTTCCTGTTCCTGTCCTGACTTAAAAGTAGTTTGATGTATGGCGCGTTCTATTGGCAACATGTCAAGTTTCATCTGTCGGAGACAAAACTACAAAAAAGCAATTTGCCCCATTGTCCTTACTAGAACTTTGCGTTCACATCCATGCGGCGAGGCAGCCATGAGGAAATCTCTATCCCTCACCATACCATGCCAAACCTCAACTTCCCGACAAGTCACGTCCCTTAACCTTAAAGGTACAATTTGTGGGATTTAGGGGCATCTAGTGGTGAATTCTCACATTGCAGCAGACTAAATACGCCCTTTTGAGTGTTTAAGAGGAGCCATATGGATGAGGTAGAGTGAATTTCCTTCTGAAAAGACAGGTTTTGGTTTGTTCATTCCTAGAGAAACATGGCAACCACCAAGGAGGAGGGCCCATCCTGATGTTGCTTTCAAGGGCTACTCTAAAATGACGAAAAGCAAAACAATCCCATGCCTCAGATTAAAGTGTTAATCACATAATTCTGAATACAACATTTTCTCTCTGCTGATGGGTCCTTTCAATCTTACACCCTGCACCTTTAACCTGGACCACAGAGATTAGGTTTTGTCTAATTGGGACCAGGATTTAGCCTCAACTACCTGAACAGGCCAGTGATTAAAGGAGGTAACAGATAGAGTACACACACACACACACACACACACACACACACACACACACACACACACACACACATCATTTGATGTGATTTCATTTCCTATACACACACACATGTGTGTGTATAGGAAATGAAAGACAGCATAAAGTGACAGATTTACACCAGTCCCCACAACATAACATGTAACATCTGGAGCACACACACACATATATAAACAGAGTTGTCAACACTGCCATGATAGTCTGTCATGCTCATGTCCACTAAAGTAAATATAAAGCAGATACAGAAAAACTGCTGATGCAGGAATAAAGATTTACATGGTCTGCAATGTCTTTTTTTCTGACTCATGGACGTAGAAATGTATAGATAGATGGGTGTATTCCTGTACTGGTAACTGTACAGATAGATATAGATACATGCATAGATCATTGGTTTTAAAGATAGTTTAAGATAGTTTTATAGACAAATATCTGGGTAGATCGGTTATTGATGTAAACAGAAATATAGATATACATTTT
>JAFBJT010111338.1:23593-49021 GCA_016785325.1 Chascanopsetta lugubris | reverse complement strand
ACAAAATAATAACATTTTTTTTTTTTTGAACGTTTCTTTTACAGTCATTTCGTTATTTAAAGGTATAGTATGCAGAATAATCAAAACACAAAAGAAACAATGTTTAGAATCAAACTACATATCAGTCTCCATCTTCTGCAATGAGCCACTCTAAGTGTGAGGACATGTATCGGTCTGTGTTGTCTCATTTGCTCTGAATGGGATCACAGGCAGATACATTTTTACAGCTGTGCTGGCTGTTACTGTCATTGGCGTGTTTACATGTCTGCATTTCTACAACATGTGCAACATGGGTGTGTACTGTATCTTACACACACCTGATCTAACTGGTGTTGTTGGGCAGTAGAGGAGGCGCCAACTTGGTGTGTCCATAAACACCCAACAACAGATCCTGACACTGCATTTCATTCTGAAATGTGTCACTGTGCTGAGAGCAATCATCTGCCAAAGTAGAAAGGTACAGTAGGATTTGGTATTTGAAATCCTGTTGTGAAATTGCATTTGCATATATATATATATATATATATAAATATATATATATATATATACATACATACATATGCAGTTCTTTTCAAGTAATTTGTCCCTATTAATCAATAATGTAATTCTAGGTGAATAAATACGTAAATTCATACACTCATAAAATCGGCATTATCATTATTTTATATCAAACTATCCCAAAAGAAATGGATACAATTTCATCTCAATCTTACAAGCTGAACCTTTAAGAAATATCAACAGGACCAGTAATATTAAAAATATTTCCTCCGTTTAATCTTCAGCAGAGATCTGAGCTTGTTGTGTTTTGCCCAATCCGGGTCACATGGTTCAGGAGCTGATTATGATTGGATTTTCTTCCCAATGATCTTCCTCAGACATTTGTGAGGATCGATTTGCACTGCACATGTTTTAGGGTCACACACGCTGTGGTCATACGTCAGAATGTTTTCCTTACACTTCTACACTCACGTGTAGGATCCCTGCAAACAAAGTCAGTGATAAGGAAGCAAACAGAGCGGTGGAGAATCTATGGGAGCGTGTGAAGTAACAGACTGAGTGAGAGGTCAGGTCTCTTCCTGTACAGATTAGCAGCTACGTATATACACATCACAACACCACCGGCACTGCCCTCAGGTAGGGAGGCCTCGCTCTGTCTCAGAAGTGCAGACGTTTCAAACTCCTTTGAAATCTCTAATATAACATCAGCGAGTTTACAAGAAACCTGTAAAAACAAATGCATATCGACTCTCGTGGTGCATACACAGCATCATCAAGCCATGCATAGAGCAACTAGACTGAGAACACAAAGGCTACATAACATAGTTATACAGATCACGTTGCTGCGTGGAGGTGTGTGCATCAAATATTAAAAATCACATTTTAATCTTAGAAACACTTCAATAAAACCAAAGCCTGCAGCGACAGCTCAATAAATTAAGAGGATTTACTGATTCATGAACTCATCTATCCATCAGGAGTCTGCTCTGCTGACAAACTAGAATGTGTTCAGTGAGTCTGCTTCCTGACGTAGGTCACATGGAGGGAGATCTTTGATACTGGCTCATTTTAAAGGTTGTAAACAATAGTTGGGGGGGGGGGGGGGGGGGGGGGGGGGGGGGAAACGAGTGACAACATAAACTGGGGAGAGGGTGTGGCTGCAGAATGGGATGCATGGGTCCCAGACTCAGAACAGCCTCACACCCACAAACAGTCCTGTCACGTACTTCAAATGTCCATGAATACCTTCCAGTATCTTACACTCTCCATGGCGCTGGCCGCAGCTGTGTATGTGGAGTGTGTATCATGTGTGGAATTGTTACTATTTGTTTTCACACACACGTGCTGCATCCGGAGCGTGGCACAGTTTGGGCGTGGTCCGGTTTCCTAGTGGAACTTGTGGAGGTAAAGGGAGGAGTCGTCAAACAGCGGATTCTTCACTTCCATTTCGCCCGTCTGAGGATGGAGAGAGAGGACAAGTTGCTTTTCACAAACATTCATCTTCCAGGGATCATGATCACGTTGACTGTAAAGGTTACCACGTTCAAGTCGCAATATCAATGTTTTAAAATTAAAGGTGCAGTGTGTACGATTTGCTGACATCTAGAGGTGAAGTTGCAGGTTGTGTCCATCACCTCATCCTCACCCTTCTGAGCATGCAGGAGAACTCAAAAGATGTTTAGTATGTCCATTCTGGGCTACTGTAAAATCATGGTGGCCCCCACAGAGAGGATCCCCTCATGTAAATATACATTCATGGGCTCATTTAAGGGTAAAGGTGTAAAGTTAATTGATTTAGGTGATTGTAAATTCATGAAAATGTCAGTATGTTAAATTGTTTTGTTAACATTTTTGAATTGACAAAAATGACCGAAATCTTACACACTGCACCTTTAAAGATGCTTTTATTGAGTGTTATGTATATACACACACATACGTATACATATGTACGTATATTGGAGGTTTTACATGGTGGTATCCATTGAGACACCTGCACTGAACACATATATCAAAGGCTTATTCAGGAGATTAGACTCTCATGGAAACATTTCTAATTTTATATTTTTATACTCTATTTCTATCAATTTATTCCTTTCACCGAGATCTTACGCACTGTACCTTTAACACATGAAAACTATATTTGGTCCATAACAAAAAATAAAAAAACAGATTCACAATGAGGAGAAATGGATCTGGGAGTTGGGCCATTAGAACTTAATATTGTCACTTACAATATAACACTTTAACTACTTAAATACTTTTAATAACATGTGGCTTTCATCAAATCAACAGAGCTAAAGTTAAACATGAAATGTACTTTATATAAATAGACACCTTATTGAACTAGGACTTTAAAGTCTCTGATTTTCTAAATACTACCACTGGTTTATTGAACGTCACATATACAATGATTAGCAAGTCTTATTTCATAATTCTTGGGACTGAAAACAATCAATGCACTGTCTGAAGACGTACTCTGAATAATGTTTTTGGAAAAAGCAGAGTTTACTCACAGGTGCTAATCCAGGACACTCGTACACTGTGAAGTCTCCATCCTCATTCTCCTCATCTGTTGATGCTCCTGAGTCAGCAACCTTTGGTTCATCCCTGCTTCTGTATGTGTCACACACGCGCACGTACGCACGCACACACACACACACACACACACACACACACAGACGCAGACAGACAGACACACACACATACGCAAAGAACGGGAGGTAAGGGAAGGACAATAACTCAAGGGCGATAGAGGAGGACAGAAAAAGCCGTGGCGTGATGATGGATGACTCACTTCTCCAGGGAAAGCATCTGCTGCTTCTGGTGCTGGTAGTGGTACATCTGAGCACTATGGGCCAGCTTCTTGTCTCCAGGCTGGGAACAGATCGAGAGGCAGGGCAGAGAGTCAGTGCAGGATTCATCACGTGTTCACTCCGCAGTGGAGTGTGTTCACTGCACGTGTTCGACCGGTGACACTGCTGAAAGGACACTTGAATTTGTCCTTTAAGGCTGATGGACTGACAATGATCGAGGGGCAAACTCCGGAGCAGGTGGATGAAGCACATGAGGAAGTGAAAACGTGCGCAGTTCATACGGTGACCACTAGGGGCTGACTCCAAAAGGGAGCAAATCCCCATAGACTCCCATGTTAAAATGATGAACTTCAGAGGTAAAATGAAACATGTTTAGAGTCTGGTACAAACTCTGGTTTTGGTCTCAATCAGTCACATGTTTTCTGGTGACAACTGTACGGGGTGGGGGGGGGGGTTTCCAACTCACTTATTTTTATTTCATTGACTTTTGACCAGTAGTTTTGAGGCAAATTGTGGGCGAGTCCCTTGTCGGCCATCTTGCTGAATCCTAACTCCTCCTGGTTCCCGGTTCGTTCAAAAACGGGCAACGAGGCGGAGCACACACGGAGCTGTGGGTCGGCTCGTGGTGCCGTCACCTCATCCGTGGTACGTGCCAGGTCGGCTCGGGTGTCAGTCAAGAGAACCTGCCCTTAATTAAGCATAATTCAAACGTTGATAGAATAAAAATAAGCGAGTTAGAAATAAATTCACCGAAATCCCTCTTGCTGCCTTCATCTAAGGTTCAGTTTGGTGATATTTTGTGTCTTCTGAAGCTAGAAAAAATTAGGTTCACTCTGAGGGGCTCTTCTGATAGGTTTTCCTCCCACTGGAGACCACTGATTAGCTACACAGACCGGCTCCCTGCTGCCAGGGCGTCACCGGAGTGATTCACCTGCTGACGCTGACCTCCTGACCTCCACACACACAGTCCAAGTGATAGCTCTTCGATTTGTCTCACATCCTATTGGTAAATGTAACTTACAGGTATAGTACAATGTTAAAAATATTTTGACGATGATTGTGACAAAATTCAATCTGTCCCATGTCATTCTCCATCCTTTTACCTCATCAGGTTATCGGGGAAAGAGTTTGTAGGGAGGGTCCGGGTGGGGACGGATTAGGGGTTAGGAAAAATATAAAGAAAAACAATTGTTTGCAGGTACTGTCTCATTTTTGCTACTAAAATATCCAGAAAAAAAAGAAAGAAGAAAGAAATTCACCCTCGTACAGTTGTCATGGTAATACATGTGACTGATTGAGACCAAAACCAAAGTTTGTACCAGACATTAAACATGTTTCATTCACCTCTGAAATTGATCATTTCAACATGGGAGTCTATGAGGGTTTACTCCCTTTTGGAGTCAGCCCCCAGTGGTCACCCTATGCACTGCAAGCTTTTTCACTTCCTATTGCGCTTCATCCATTTGCACCGGAGGCTGCCCCTTCTGCCGTACAGAGACGCCCCACTCACCAAATTGTCAAACGCCTGGGCTCTGATCAGTCGATGTACAGGAGAGTCCATCTTCTGAGTGAGATGCAGACCTTTCTGTAACCTGGACACACAAAGACAATGACGACTGATGACTGACACATTCCCAATAAGATGGTGCGCACAGGTCCTGGATTCCCTGGTGGTGCAGAGGAAAAGCAGCAAGGATACCATTCTTACATTACACGTATCAAATAGGACATTAGAGAAGCATTATTTTTGAATTATGACACACAAGCTAAAAGGCGCAGTGTATAAGATTTACTGACATCTACTGGTGTTGTATCCATCACCAGAACCCTCCCATCCGAGAATGCAGGATAATCTGTGGTAGACTTTAGCTGTCACTAAAGTTCAAAAGATGTTTAATACGGCGCCTATAAAAACATGGCGGCCCCCGCAGAGTGGACCCGCTCCTCACGTGAATATATGATAAAGACCTGCAGAAATGTAAAAAGTAAGTTCTGACGGAGTTGTTGGAAGAGGTTACGAAGAAGGTGACACCACGTTGTCCTGAGATGTTTGATTATTGCTGGAATTGATTACTGGAGAGTATTAGGAATAATCACCAGCTGAGTTTATTTTTGGTCATTGGAGGACTTTATGAAATATCACCACTGAACTACTACATTTGTATAGTTTGACCACACCATCATTTTTGGAAATGAACCTCATCACATAAATCATATATTTAGGTGATTATACATTTGTAAAAATTCTATTTCTACAGATAGAAGCGACGAACATTGACTCAAATCGAAAGACCGAAAGATTTGGTGACATCTGGAGGTGAAGTTGCATGTTGTATCCATCACCTCACCCTCACCTTTCTAAACATGCAGGAGAACCTATAGAAGACTTCAGTTGTTATTAAAACTCAAAAGACGTTTAGTACGTCCACTTTTACTACTGTAAAAACATGGCGACCCCCACAGAGAGGATCCCCTCTTCATGTAAATATATATTAATGGGCCCATAAAAAACAGAAAACATTTAGATGATTATAAATCCATGAAAATGTCAGTATGTCATTGTTTTGTAACATTTTAGAAGTGACAAAAATGAGCAAAATCTCACACACTGCACCTTTAAGAACCATATTCTAATTTTTCCAGATTTTGGAGAAAATATGATGACGCAGGTAAGAACTACTGTTTAACTCACTGACGTTTGATAAATGACTGTTATTCACGCCTGACTTTGCCATGAATTTGCCATGAATATGGCAATACGTAATACGAACGTTTACTAGATGACCTGTCCATCTGTGAAAAAGCAGCAACAAACTGCTGGTCGGGTCAAACACTTGTCTCCTTGAGAATGAGGACATTAAACCAGCCTGCAGTCTGAAAAACTGGCTCCTGGTCTAACTAAACTACTAAAAATATCCATTGGATATGTATACAGATTCACAATGTCTTTGTGGAAGACAAAGTGGGAGTAAAAAAGCTTTAAAAGAACTAAAACTACGGAGCTACTGGAGATGCCTCCGCCTCACACGGCGCATCACTACTATTTTTTCATAGTAGTATATTTACACTGTCACTCACGTACGTAAACACTAATCAACACGGCCAAGAGCACAGCAGCTGGACGTAAGCAACACAGGTTTGTTGATTCAGCTCTTTGATCATTGACAATAAAGTCTGGAGGACAACATGTAAACCTTACTTTCATGCCCTCATGTGTCTGTTTCTGGCGTCTTATTGTGAAGCCCTGATCCTTGTGTGCGCGGCGTGTTTACTTCCTCCCGTGCTCTCTCCCCTGATTCCCCTGATTCATCCGCGTCCGCACCCGATTCCCATCCCCACTCATTGTCGTGTGTATTTAAGCCTCTTGTTTCCACCCCATCATCGTCGCGAAATCACTTGTTGTACCTCGCAGTCCGCTGCCCGCGCTCAGTGTATCACCTGTCTCGTTTGCTTGCTTGTTTCCTGCATTATGTCTCGTTTCCCGGATACCAAACCATCTTGCCATCCCCAGCTTCTGTGTCTGGAAGATCAGGAAACTTATATTGAAAATATGTTTTGTTGTCTTTGCTATCATTTACTTTCAATATCTGTTATTGTACTCATTCAACCATTTTTCCACAAAATATCAATACAGAAAAAAAGATGAGCTGTTATTATTTTGAAATCACTTCATAGATTTATTTATGAAATGACAGAAAAACACAGTAAAAGAACAATGACGCAAGTGAAGTCCCATCTCATCTCCAGCTCCATGGGATTGAGGTCCTGCTAAAGACACTAGCATTACTCATTATAATAATAATAATTATTATTATTTAGTATAAGATATAAAATGAATTGTTACTGTTACTCAACTGTGGGTTTTGGGACCTCTGAGATTTCTTCTGGACACTCATCTCTGTAAAAATGAAAACAGAGTTTCAATATCATCACTCCAATGACAGTAACTAAAAAAAAAAACAGAAGACAACAATGTAAAGAAAAACAAAAAAAGTGTGTGTGTGGTGGAGGAATGCAAAGAAACAAAGTAAATGAAGCTGAGTCTGTTCAGATTGGTTTTGAATAAAATATATAAACAAGAAATAACCGATGTTTTCTTATACTGCATCAGAACTCATTCTACTGTTGTGGGAAATGTGTTATAAACAAACGTGTAGAAAATAGATATTATAACTCCTGCTATCATAGCAACAGTATGGTGCCTTTTACAAGTGATACATTTTGGTGACAGGAGCAGTGGGTTTATCTGAGTTACATCACCTGAGCTAATCCGTCTATATCCTGTGAATAGTTAGTGTTGTTGGTCGTGTACAAACACACTAGCCTCCATGTTAACAACAAACCATTAACCTCCATGCTAACAACAAACTGCTATCATCTGTAAAGACTACTTACTTCTTCAGCAGGAAAGTGTCGATGTCAGCGTTTCCTGTCATCACAGATTTCCATCATGAGCAGGCGATTCCAATCTTTACTGTTGTTGTTGGTCCCGCGGCCGTTTTAGCCTCGACATGTCCGCCCCCGGTGTGGAGCTGGTCACCGCTCGTGTACCGGTCCCGTCAGGTACTGAGTCGGGATGATCCTTGGTTGGGTGACCAGTTTCACCAAGTAAACAAAATCCTCCATCGTGCCCCGTTGCTGAGCGCAGACTCGAGTATCAACAACAACAACAACCGCCATCATCGGTTGTTGCCATGATGTTGCAAAGTAAGACCCCTTACTTTGCACTTGCGGCAAGCAAGCACATTCGGTTCAACTAGCCACTTGTCAGAGAGCCGTTCTGCGCATGCATGAGCTATTTTCTCTATTGCTAAAGAGTCACCCATGACGCAATGTCCTTCTCACCTGCCGTAGGAACATGGCGACTAAACCGGAAAAGATATGGCGATGGTTTTTATGGAGGTCCACCATGTATAACGTGACTTTAACAAGTTGATGTACTTGTTCCAGGAACACTTTGGTTTATGGGTTAGATTCATTACACAAGTAATACAACACTCCAATAAGATTTATGTTTTGATATCGCTGGAAAAAACTACACACAGCACCTTTAACTTAGTAAGAAAATATTTTTTAATATGACCTCGTAATTATGAGATCAAATAAGAGCGGAATTAAACCGGTTATGTATGAAGAAATACCTCCTGGCTTTTTTCTGTGAAATATAGAACATTTAATGTCCACGATAATGTGAATATTCTCATCGAATTACTTGATAGGTTCAATGAAAAAGTTTGATTTTGACAGTTACGGTTTATGGTGGCGATTACGACATCCAATTGTTAGCGTAAAGCAGTTCAAGTAAACAAAGGGTTCAACGGGGTTAAAGTATGACGTTATATGACACTGTGAAATACTGATGTTTATTCAAAATGAGAATGCATTGTTATTAGTCTGTAAACACTGCGCAGCCATCTGTCGCTCTGACTATGAGGAGGAAAGCCCAGTCTGATGTCCTGCGAGCATTATCTCATAATTACCAGAACATTTGAAAAAGTTTTTTACTTTATGCAATATGCTTCCATACCACACGGACCAAGTGTGGAGTGTGGGCTGATAGGAGAGGTGCCAGCTCCTCCTCCTGGGCATTGCCGAGGTGCCCTTGAGCAAGGCACCAAACGTCCAACTGCTCTGGGCACCTGGAGATGGCCATGGATGTACTGTATATAGATCCTGTGTGTGTGTGTGTGTGTGTGTGTGTGTGTGTGTGTGTATTTCAGACAGAATGTGCAGCATGTACAAACAAGCTTGTAAAATAGAATTTCCCCTTCGTGGGATGAATAAAGTTCGTCTTCTCTCATCAGTCTGTCTTTTCATTTATGAAGCCAAATAGGAATAAAAAATAAAAAAAAAACTCCTCTGTCACATCCTGAGAGTGAAACATCAAAGCAGAAACACAAAGAGAGGATTCTGTGTCTTACCTGAGCCAACAGGCGCCCGCCATGATCAGAGCCAGTGACCCGGCCACGATGAAGATGCTGCTCAGGACTGAAAAGAAATACATGCAGACGGTCAGAGGGAGGGAGTGCTGAGCAGAGCTGTACGTGTGAAAGGACGACATGATCCCGCACTGTGTCTGAGACTTTAGAGCGGATGAGAGTGACTGGACTGAGTTCCACCCTGCAGTGTGGGGAGTGAGAACAACATTGACGAGAGTAATAAAGTGTAGCAGAACAAACTGACGGGAACACACCAACCCTGTTCTGAACAACTGCCTAGTCAATCTGGGGTCAGTCCCGAGATTTGGGAGCATGCAGTGCCAACATTTGGCCGAACAAAGACGGTCATTTTACTCAATGCTGCAGTTTCACAACCAGACAGTTGTTGTTCCAGAAATTCATTTCCTTCTGTAAATTCTGATTTTCACGCTTAAAGTGGAGTAAGCAGCAGATGACATGGCCCCTGGCGCTGTGAACATTTCAACAGTGCCATAACGGGAACCTGGAGTCGTCATTGAAAAAAAAAAAAAACTCATTGCCATGACAACTACAGAGAAAATGAAGTACACATACAGATCGTTATGTCCCAACACATCATAAACCAGGACTAACAACAACTGAAGGGGAGTAGTTTAAAGGTGCAGTGTGTAAGATTGTGGTCATTTTAGTCACTTCTACAAATATTACAAAACAATTACATGTTGAGATTTTCACAAAGTCATAATCACGTAAATGGTTGTTTTTTTTCATTACTCCTACATGAGACATTTTAACGTATATCTACATGAGGAGGGGGCTTGAGTTTTAATGACATCTGAAGTCAACTATAGGTTCTACATGTTCGGAAGGTCGAGGGTGAGGTGATGACACTTCACCTCTAGAGGTCACCAAATCTTACACACTGCACCTTTAACATTCTGGGCTCCACTTGCTGATTACTCTCTGGGAAATGAGAATTTCTCCAAGATGTGTTTACATTTATTAATACAAATATCTGTATCTATATGTGGCAGTATGTGTTTTACTGCAGTTACTTAAAATTAAGTAAAAAAGAGATTACTTGAACCAAATCTCTGGACTCTGACCTAAATATATTTCACCGTTCCCACTTTCATTATTCCCGTCCTTCTCACCAATTGACTGGATTAAGAATTTGGACGACACTCGTGGTCTTGGGTGTTTTTGGTTTGGGGGACTCGCCAGACAGGAAACTGCATCAGCCAGACTCTGGGAGCTTCTTCCTCTCAGTCGCACACAGACACACAGACTCCTGGAAACCAGTTATGAGACACGGCTTGGTCTCTCTGGTCTCAGTGTGTCACATTGTAGGTCAGTGGTTCACAACTGGTCTGGCGTCAGGACCCTCCATCACTTCTTAAAGGTGCAGTGTGTAAGATTTGGTGACATCTAGAGGTGAAGTTGCATGTTGGACATCACCCCACCCTCACCTTTCTGAGCATGAAGGAGAACCTATGTTAAACTTCAGTTGTCATTAAAACTCAGACGATGTTTAGGACATCCACTCTGGGCTACTGTAAAAACATGGAGGCCCCCATAGAGAGGACCCGGTCCTCATGTAAATATACATTAATGGGCTCATTTAAGGGTAATAGAATTTTTTTTTAGGTGATTATAAAGGCATGAAAATGTCAGTATATAATTGTTTTTTAATGTTTTTTAGAAGAGAAAAAATTTCCGAAATCTTGCACACTGCAGCTTTAATGACTGGCTGCGTCAACATTTTCAACTTCTCAACATTTTCTAATGAAAAGATTGAGCAGAGATTCAGAATTCGTAATTTCACAGTTTAAATTGGTCTTTCTCAAAGTGTGGTACTATACATTTTCATTTAATCTTTAATTAAGTACACTTTTTGTAGATATATTTAAGTAAGATTTGAATTCAACTTTAAAGTGCAATACATTTTATTACTATTTAAGTGCAGTTTTTCTTATGTTTATGTGCAGTGTTACAGTTCAAACTGTGTATTTTTATTTATAAAGTGGCTGACAATGATGAAAAATATATGTATTAGGAATAAAACCCCTGCAGTGGGGGTGTAGCTGAATATTTAGGGCCCAATGCATTTTTATGTTGGTCGTGTGAGAGTCAAGTATTTTCTGAGGTGGCACAAATAATGTTAAGCATAGAAATTATTGTTGTGTTGCGTTTGCCACAAAAAACTCTCAGCTACGGCAAACAATTTAAAGCAAAATGTAAAAAAAAAAAAATGTGGGTCAAATGTATTTCTTTTCTTATTTCTGAAAGAACAACAAAGACTTACT
Source organism: Chascanopsetta lugubris (assembly GCA_016785325.1). NCBI lineage: Eukaryota > Metazoa > Chordata > Actinopteri > Pleuronectiformes > Bothidae > Chascanopsetta > Chascanopsetta lugubris. Next base: position 37,486 of record JAFBJT010111338.1, on the reverse strand, counting down.
GATGAAGACATGGTCGTTGGATGGGTAAGGGCGGATGATGGGATCACTCAGCATGGTAGGAGTGTGGCTGGTGGTGTTAGTGGTGGTGGGCGGAGCCTCTGTGGTGACTGGAACACTCTGGCTGGTTGGTGGCTCTGTGACGAGCGCTGTGTGGTCGTAGCTGAGCTCAGTGAGCTGTTGGTCTTTGGGTTTGGAGACGTGCTGCAGAGACTGAGCTGAGGTGGAGAAAGAATTGAAAAGGGTTTGGAGGTATTTCGCCAGCGGTGAGGAGGTGAATTAACATTCAAAATACAAACTGATCCTCTACCTGGCAGCCGAGACTCCGTCCTCCGCTCACTGATGATGGCAGACAAAAAGTCAATTTCTTCATCCAGCTCAGGGTAAGTGTTTGTCTGACCTGGATGAGAAAACAAAACCAAAGTCAATCACTGTCTTGAATACAACAATTATCTGATGGATATAGAAAAATATATATTTAGGGACAATTACAGGTCAGAAATGGTGCGCAAGATTTGTTATTTATTATAAACCCAGAAGTCTTAGAGAGCTGATAATGAGCTGTTAATATGGCCATTCTCAGGTTAAAGGTGCAATGTGAGATATTTGGTGACATCTAGAGGTGAAGTTGCATGTTGTATCCATCATGTCACCCTCACGAACACATAGGAGAACCGATGGTCGACTTCAGTTGTCATTAAAACTCAAAACATGTTTAAACCATCCACTCTGGGCTACTGTAAAAACATGGCAGCCCCCATAGAGTGGACCCACTCCTAATGTAATGTAGTTAAGGGTTGGTAGGTGATTATAAATTCATGAAAATGTCAGTATGGAATTGTCTTGTGATATTTTTTAAGGTGACAAAAATGACAGCAATATTAAACACTGCACCTTTGAAAATTTTTTTTTTTTTTTATTTTAAAATTTTAAAAACGCTGCCGTGATTTCTACCCACAATATTTTCCAAAATGAAAAAAGAAAAAAAATACAAAACTATATCAAAATGTATTAAAGTATAGGCCAACAGAGTAATAAAAACTCTATAATAATAATTGTAGTATCATAATTATGACTTAATTAATAAATATGACGATGCTGTAGTCATGCTCTTCCATATGGTTGGAGGAGACAAATTAAAAAAATAACTTTAAGCTCTGAAATGATGATGTCATTATGGATATTTTTAGAAACCAAAAAATGACAAGCAGGTCAAATGGAGCCATTTTATTTTCATATATTTCTATTTATCCTTAAATGAAATCATGAGTCTTTATAAAGTCATGATCTAGGTGTTTCAACTCTGTTCAAACAGTTCAAAACTGTAAATAGTTATTTTACACTGAGACCAGAGAGCAATGCAAGGGCTGTCTGGTATATTATTACTTATTTTGATAGTTATAAAAAAGATAGATTTCATTCATTCTCATTAGAAAATAAAATGAGAGCACGTCAAGTCAATTGATTCTTATTTAATCTATTTAAGTACACCTTTTGTACATTCATTCAATCTTTATGGATGAATCAATATCTCCTCAGCAGCACCATCATTATTATTTCTACTCGAATAAGCCATTTTAAAATGCACAACAGCTCCCCCGGGTGCCTGGCAGCAGTAACACAGTGAAGTAAAACTCTTCCTCCCCTTCACTTTGAAATAAACGAGGGGCAACCTCAGGTGCAGATGGACGAGGCACCATAGGAAGTGAAAATGCAAATTGTCTGGGGGCTGAGTCCAAAAGGGAGCAAATCCCCTTAGACTCCGATGTTAAAATGATCGACTTTAGTGGTGAATGAAACATGTTTCAACTTCGGTTTGGTCTCAATCAGTCACATGTTTTCCTGTGACAACTGTATGGGGAGGTTGCATTTTCTTCAAATTCGCTTATTTTTATTTTATCGATGTTTGAAATTGCGCATATTTATAGGCATGGTCAGGTGTCTCTTGACTGACACCCGAGCCGACCTGGCACGTACCGCTGATACGGTGATGGCACCACGAGCCGACCTACAGCTCTGTGTGTGTTCTGCCTCTTTTCCCATTTTTGGATGAACCAGGAACTAGGAGGAGTTAGGACACGCCCACAATTCGCCAACAAACCACTCCGCTGAAACCAACTGGTGACGTCACGGACATTATGTCCATCTTTATATACAGTCATGATCATAAACGGGACATGGCCAAAATAAAAATGTCACTCTACAAAGATGGTTCCTGTCATTTCAGGTCATTTCATGTGTGGCAGCTGAAACTGACTTGTGATTGGTCAGGCAGGTGAATGGGTGGTTCATTGTCTCATGGGCTGAACCACAACATCACCAGTGAAAAACAACAGCAGCAAGACAATGGCTCTACCCATTAGGTATGATTGTTCAGTGACATAAAGAAAAAGGCAACACTCATAACAACATAGCTACAAGACTACATAAACAAATAAATAAGAAAGTGCTGCACTGCAGAGCATCATCACAGTGCCTGGGGTTTGTCGTGTGGGAGGATAAATGAGAGGGTGTGTGTGTGTGTGTGTGTGTGTGTGTGTGTGTGTGTGTGTGTATGTGTGTGTGTGTGTGTGTGTGTTTATTATGGTGTGGGTGGATGAGTCTGTGATCTACTGCTATGCACAGCTGCTCAACGCGTACATGTAAAGCAACAAACAGAGGGAAAGAAAAGAGATTGGTGGAGGCAAAGCACAGAGGAGGGAGGGTGTGTGGGTGGTGGAATGGATCTCCCTCAGAATCATGAATGAAACGCGTCACTGCGGCAACAGGGAGGAGAGTGAGAGGATGAGGGGCTGAGAGGGGACGGGAAGACAATGTGCTGGCATCTACATTCTCAGCTCAGACAAACACTTCTATCCAATCCACCAACCCACCCATCCATCCACCATCCACCAACCCACCCGTCCATCCACCATCCACCAACCACCAATCCATCCACCAACCAACCCAACTACCTATCCACCCACCGATCAATCCAACCATACCATCCATCCATCCATCCACCAAACCTTCCATCCATCCATCCATCCACCATCCACCAACCCACCCATCATCCACCATCCACCAACCACCAATCCATCCACCAACCAACCCAACTACCTATCCACCCACCGATCAATCCAACCATACCATCCATCCATCCACCCACCAAACCTTCCATCCATCCACCAACCAATCCACCTACCCATCCATCCACCATCCATCAATCCATCCACCAACCAACCCAACTACCCATCCACCCACCAATCAATCCAACCATACCATCCATCCATTTACTCACCAAACCTTCCATCCATCCATCCACCAACCAATCCATTCACCCACCAACCTTCCATCCATCCACCCACCCACCCGCCCATCCATCCACCAACCAACCCAACTACCCATCCCTCCACCAAAGAACCCACCTACCCATCCATCCACCAACCAACGAATCCATTCATTGCATCAGGGAAGAAAATACTAAAAAGTGACAGTATCAAAAACAAAACACATTCAATACTTCATATTTATCTTAATTTCCATCGTACAAAAATGCTTTCAGAATACAGACCACTAAAACAATTTCGGACAATTATTCCCTCTGGGGTACTGATACTGATCCTTGTGTCTTGTACAGAGCTATGCCGCTGATATTCAGACTCCTCACCAACTCATTCTTTCCAATAATCAGACATTCACTAAGATCATTAGCTGTGGCACTTAGCCATGACACAGATTGCTGACTAAGATGGAAGATACACACATAACCACAGGAAGTGACACATCACACTATAGTACAATATACAAACACAAAGGGACATCATCACTCTGTCAGGATACGGCAGTTACAGCCAACACATATAGGCACTGTGCTGATTGTTCACAATGGCATCGAGTCACACCAATAACTATAAAATCTATTTTTACACCACTGATTGTATGACACATATGATTGGGACTCGACAGCTTTAATCAAAATAGGGCACTCGAAGTCAAAGTCACTGGCCTGAATATGAACACACAGGCCAACTGTCTCGTAATTTATTAAATACTTTAATAAGCACATATCTTCTTATTTTCCTCCATCTGATGAAGTCAGTGGACTGCATGCGAACATAGAACAATTGGTGGTGCAATCAAACCATGGTGAGGATGACCCGCCTACCTTTAGTGACTGGAGCAGAGTGAGGAGCATGTCTCCTCTTTACCACACATCGGCCATGGGCGTTCTCCACCAGGGGGCGCAGGCAGGGGCCACAGTGTGAGCTGCCGGGCTGACAGAAGTGTCGGCCTGCTCGGGCGCAGTCCAAACTCCGGGGGCACAGGTGAGACCCTGTTGAAAAGGACACAGTGAGATCATTCTACTTCAAAAACTAATCTCTAATCTGTTTTTTTAGGTATACATGTGTATACATATATATATATATATATATATACACACATAGATGTATATTAGGGCTGCAACTCGGGCTGCAACTCGATAAAAATGATAAAAATTGATTATTTAAAGTGTTGGCAACGAATTTCATTATCGATTCGTTGTGTTGCACGATTATTACAACAGACTGCCAGCAAACAGTGCACCTCTCTTTCTTCTCTCTCTCTGCTGCTCACTCAGGTACACTCTCTCTCGATCCGCGCGCACACAGACACACACACACCCACATACACACTCACAGACGCGAGACTGAGAGCACGCGTCAGAAAGTAATCGTTCACTTCTGATCATGACTGTCGTCATTTAAAGTAACACATTACTTCTTCTATTCCTCCCCCCTGCCCTGCGCTGTAAACCAAGGGGGAAATATATACACACACACATTAGGGGTGTAATGATACACAACAATCACGGTTCGATGCGAATAAACGGTTGGGAATTAATACTTGAAAAGAAAATCTGATTCATCGATTACTCGAAAAAAGAATCAACAGATTAATCAATTATTAAAATAGCTCCTAGGGCTGCAACTAACAATTATGTTGTTAGTTGCAGCCCTAGCTGCCAATTATACTATTGTATTCTGACCATAGCCTGTATATAAAGATGGATGTAGCGACCGTGACGTCGCCTGTTGGTTTCAGCAGAGTCGCTTGGCTAATTGTGGGCAAGTCCCCTGTCGCCATCTTGCAGAATCCTAACTCCTCCTACTTCCTGGTTCATTCAAAAACGGACAAAGAGGCGGGACACACATGGAGCTGTGGGTCAGCTTGTCGTGCCGTACCTCATCCACGGTACATGCCAGTCACTCGGCTGTCAGTCAAGAGACCACGCCCTTAATTATGTGACATTCCAAACGTTGATGAAATAAAAATGATAATGATGATAGTTACAAAAAAATCCCACCCCCTGCACAGTTGTCATAGGAAAAACAGGTGACCCACTGAGACCAAAACCGACGTTTGTACCAGGCTTGAAACATGTTTCATTCACCTCTGAAGTTTTACATTTTAACATGGGAGTCTATGGGGGTCCCTTCTGGACTCAGGCCCCAGGGGCCAACCCATGAACTGCAAGTTTCTTCACTTCCTATTGTGATTCATCCGTCTGCACCGGAAGCTGCCCCTCGATGCTGACTTGTATCTACTGGGGGCTGACAATTAGCTTTCTAATAAAGTGCATCTGTAATCTCCTGGATCCTTGTTACATCACATCAGTGCTTTGCTGCATCCAGGTAATTAAAGCTTCCTCAAAGAGACAACATCAGAGCGGAAGTCTTAAAGTCAGATTTATGACTGGATTTATTTTTCATTACAGCCCTTAACTTATATTACTCCTGTCCACATGTTCTCCTACTGGGAGTACATCTGTGCCACTTGTTGTTCATGTGTGACATTCCAAACCATGTGAGCACAGCAGCAGCAGCAGCACAGAGCTGAACAAAGCTGCAGAGCCAGCGACAGAGCTCCCGGTGCCACGGGGGAAAATAATTAGAGCCAGATATCAATATTAACCCCTTCAGCTTCCCCCGTCACAATGGCTCCCGTCTCTGCTAATGGAACCAAGACAATGGTTGCCATGGCAACTTCCATGGTAACTGAGGAGGTGTGACATCATCGAGGGGGTGAGTCACCGCACGAATGCATAAGTCAAGGATGGAGGGTTTGTCTCAGGCTCGTGTGCGGGGCAAGTTTGACAAATGGTGGAAGGAAATGTAAAAGACTAATAATAAAATAATAATCGCAGCATCAATGATGAATGCAATCCTAAAAGTGGGTGAAGACCTCATTACAGTGAGATTAAAGACTTTCACTCTTACTGTGCAAAGAAATGAGCTTCAGGGCACAAAGTGGCTGTTTACCGACAGCCCATTTTGGAGAATTGTAGCAAAATACATTTATACACAAAAACATGAATATTTTTGTAACCGATTACTTTTCTGGGTGTGTTTATGCAATGTTTCATTCTGCACTGTAATGAATGCCACAGCCGGTGGCTCTGTACGTCTCATGAATCTGTACAATGGCCTGTCCTTGGAGGCTACTATAAGAGCACCTTATCAATGCAAAGCCTCACAAGTGGATGATGGAGAGCAGGAGGCACATGGACTCTGTGATCCCGTGTGCGTCTCTCAGCATTTCAGACCATGTGGGTCTGAGATGGTGAAGCTGCACTCGATTGGTTAGAAATGCACGAAAACATAAACATTAAAGGTGCAGTGCGTACGATTTGGTGACATCTAGAGATGAAGTTGCGCCCTCGCCCGTCTGAACATGCAGGAGAACCTATGGTAGACTTCAGTTGTCGTTAAAACTCAAATAAGTAAAAATGTTTACTATGTGCACTTTTACTACTGAAATAACATGGCGGCCTCCATAGAGAGGACCCACTCCTCATGTAGACATACATTGTTGGGCTCATTTCAGGATAAGGGGAAAAATAATACATTAAATGATTATAAATTCATAAAAACATCAGTATGTAATTGTTTTGTAATATTCTTACAAGTGACAAAAATGACCAAAATCTTACACACTGCACCTTTAAAGACTGACATGCAACTTTCCACCCAGAGAAAATACTGCAGTCTGATACATGCGCCTGTTGAATTGACTGGCTCCTCCTTCAGGTGCACTGCTTTGAATACCTACATCTAGATATGACCAATATGAGCAGCTCTATCTGAGCTATTTTCAAAAGAATTGAAAAGTATAACACGACATGTGTTAATAGGCTTTGCATCTTGGCCATCGGCACCGAGGTTCACCGCTGACATTATCAGTGTGATAACATGTGAGGGAACCGTTTCCTAGCAACCCCTGTTCTCATGTTTGGGCAAAGAAAATGAAACATGTCGATTCTCCTTTTCTTCTCAAGTACACGAATGACACCGACTGCACTGAAGCACATGTCCTTAAATGTGCACGTATGCCAGCACACTGCCACCACAGCAATGTCACGTAGAGGCGATTACAAGCAGCCTCTGCAGAGGGCATTCGAGTGAAAATGTGGATGTTCTTCAGCAGGGAGCTGAATTGATCACTGGGCTCTCATTCGGTGTCCAACACTTTTCCCTTTTCCAGATTGGCCATTTCCCCATGCAGAGGAAAGACCAACCTCTGCTGCCAAAATCCCATCCTTAACTCAAAACAGACACAAATTAACTGCATCCGGGTTTTCTTGTTTTTTTTATTTTTTTTTATTATGTCTGTTTTACTCAAGGGGCAACAGAGCAGATGGATGAAACACAATAGTGTGTAAAAACCTGCAGTTCACAGTGTGGCCAAAGGGGAGCTGACTCCAAAAAGGAGAATGAAACATGTTTCAAGTCTGGGACAAACGTTCTTTCCTAACTCGCTCATTTTTATTTGATCGACCTTTGAAATTACGCATTTATTATATCATGTATATTATGGTCTCTTGACCGACACCCGAGTCGACCTTTTTGAATGAAGCAGGAACTGGGACAAGTAAGGATTTGGCAAGATGGCAACGGGGGACTCACCCACATTTTGCCTCAAAACAGACGCTACGTCCATCTTTCTATGGCTTTGCCGCGAGAGGCTGATTTTTTTCTGATGCCCGACATCACAGTCTCCCACCACCAGCTGGTCGGCATCACATGAAGAAAGATCTCTGCCTCACGCTGGGTCGGGATGAGTCAAAGAGATATGCACCCATTATTCTGTTCCTGACCCAAATTCATGAAATCCAGCAGCTCATCAATCTGAGACCTTAAAATAGATGTTGGGTTCACTCAGATGTAGAAATAGAAACCTCCTGTCACACCGCTATGACTGATGATTATTATCAGAGTCACTTTTTCCGTTTTGTTTTGAATAACAGGCCCCTGTGTGGTTATGATGAAGTGTATTTGAATGACTCAGCATTGTTACAACACTCTGCTGCCTACTTGGCCCATCAGCAGTTATAACATGACATTGCATAATTCAAAGCCCGTCATATCTAAAGCAATGCTCCAGAAAAATGACAGACTTCCAGTGTGGAAGGAAAAGGACAAAGTTAAAGGTGTAGTGTGTAAGATTCGGTGACATCTAGAGGTGAAGTTGCATGTTTTATCCTCCTGAGATGTTCATCTTGTGTTGTCACTCTACCTGAAAACAAGGAGCCAGAATGAAAGGCTATGTGTTCTGTGCCACTTACACAACCCGGCTGTTTCAGGTTATATAGCCTCTTACCACTCGGCTGGATTACAACACCGCTTTGTGAAATAGACTGATTAAAGGTCCAGCATGACAGATTCAAATCTAATAGATCCATTGACACTGTAATACGATTGCAATTATAATAATTGTTTGATCACCTCAATGTACAAATTGTTGCTTGCATCACAGCAGCATGAGTACTTATGATTTGAGTGGGCGGGCAAATGGCAAATGGGCAGGTCCTCTATAGCAGTGATTCTCAACTGGTGGGTCATGACCCAAAATTGGGTCACGGGCCTTAGAGAAAAAAAGTTACACAAAAAAAAAACATCTATTCACACTCCTTAAAAGTAGAAAACTAGTAAAGTTTGTTTACATATGCTCATTGACCATGCAACTAGAGGTGAAGTTGCATGTTGCATCCATCACCTCACCCTCACCCTTCTGAACATGCAGGAGAACCTAAGGTCGACTTCAGTTGTTGTTAAAACTCAAAAGATGTTTAGTATGTCCACTCTGGGCCACTGTACAAACATGGTAGCCCCCATAGAGAGGACCCGCTCTCCCCAGGTCATTGGAAAACATAACACATATAGGTGACATTCATGGAAATGCCAGAAACGAATTGTTTTGTAATGTTTTTTATTTTTTTACTAAACCTTTAAGGGGTGATGGTGGGTCCCAAAACCAGACCAATTGAGAACAACTGGCTCTATAGTCTTCTCATGTTGCACCACCATGTTCATAGAGTCGCCCAGAAGCAACAAACCAAAACGATTAATGCCCTGCAACAGATTAATGCCCTGCAACAGATTAATGCCCTGCAACAGGACCCAAGTGGAAGTTGAACCAGTGACCTTTCCTTCCAAAGGCGACTGCTCTAACCACTGACCCACTGCCGCCCCCTACCATGAATTTCTAATCACCTAAATGTATTGTTTTTATCCCATTACCCTTAAATGAGCCTATTAATGTATATTCACATGTATTCACAGTAGCCCAGAGTGGACATACTAGGCATATTTTTTATGTTTAACTTTAATGTCTAAAGTTTTAACAACACGTAAACTCGACCATAGGTTCTCCTCCATGTTCAGATGGGTGAGGGTGAGGTGATGGATACGACGTGCAACTTCACCCCTAGATGTCACTGAATCTTACACACTGCACCTTTAAGAGCGTGTTGTAAGTGTGGAAGAATGCGAGTTGTTGGTTACATGCAGTGGTGATAGACTCACTTGTCTTTGTTCTCGAAATAACAACAGCATCATCCTTATTTAACCACAGCTGTTGACATACAAACTAAAATGACAGCAGAGGTTCGACATGAATGGGCGCCCGGGGCCCTGACGTAGAACTCTTGAGCTCTGACAACAGGAACGTGTCTGTGACGACGGCCAGATCAGCGCTGACACCTCTGCTATGATAAGTGAGGCTGCCACACCACCAGCGCACATAACCACTGACACACCCCGCCTGAGAGAATGCCCTTCTCTGGCACTGAATCATCCATTTCCCCCATCACGGGCCGACATGATCTCTGTGGTCGTCATAGCGCCTGGCGGCCCCCTGAAGCGGCTCGCATCAGTGGAGCCAGAAGACGACGTGGCAGCAGCTGAATGAATGGGAGGTCGTGATGGCACTCACACGTACACACGACAGGTTCACATTCAAGAATGTGCCAACAACACGTCTTTTCACTCTCCGTTTTCAGGTCTCCACACTTTACCCCATAACATGAATGTCCCTAGCAGCACTTGGTGTATTTGACACAAGTAAACACAGTATCTTATCATCAACTCGCCACAGAGTGGACTGCAAATCTAACACGAACCATCCTTGTCAGCCTCCGCTCATTTTGAATACCAAAAGGGGGGAAAAGGTGAGAAAAGGCCAAATGTTCAACTCTTATTTTGAAAAGATGGGACGACGTACAACCGTTCAACCTCCTCATAGGATACCTCCTCTCCTTTGTGTCATAGTTAGACTGGAACGTCGGACCAGTCCTTTGAGGTTGCTGGACGGTAAAACATTTCATCAAGTTTTACTGAGTGCAGCTGCCGTTCAGAGGACACACACTGCTGACACAGGGATCGGGCTCAGTGGCTCACAAGTCTCTTCCTTCACCCTCGCTTTAAGCCAGACCTGGACATTTGTAATAACTTTACAAGATATGGTCCCTGTTGTCACTATTCTGTACACACAAACATTTCAATAATTACAGCAGAGATCAACGCTGTTTTTTCCCCCAAAATGTCATGATAAATTTGATCAAATCGGACTCTGCTTGGCCAAAAGCAACAAAGAGAATCTAAGGTTCAAAGAGAGCAATGAAAAATGATGAATGTCTCATTCTTTTTCTCGTGGACCACAATAAATGAATGGATCGGATCAATTCAGGTCGAATTTCAATTCTAGGAACCATTTCACTGTGTTTGATACACTTAATAATACTCCATCTCCTTACTTCTAATCTAAAACTTCAAATTGATGCATTGTTTATTATGCCTAATGTTTATTTTCAATGCTCACTGTGATAATCCTGTTAAATTCCCAAATCACCAATGATCACAACAAAGAAACTAGATGTATTTGTGTGTAGGACTTCACGACTAATTCCATGTTGAAGCTGAACACACTCCTCCTTTCTTTTTCAAGCAATTACACTTAATAGAAGTTTTGTTTGTCCATTCCCTAAAAACATGGTGTTGCAACATGGCTGCAATAAAAAGGAGCTGCTCCTGTTGATTATAAAAAGGGCTCGTTCTAGGATCATAAAAACAACAATAGATACACCCTGCTGACAATCTCACCGATGACTCATGATTCATTGTTTTTGGATTTATTCCTGTGTTGGGTCTGCAACATGAGGCAATTGTGTGCGCAGTCTATTCGGATCGTTTATCATCATGAATGATGGAGAATGTAAAATGAGTGTCACTTCTATCTGTAGAAATGACAAAACAATTATACAGTTTTATAAAAGTATAATCAGTGCCTTGATTTTTGCATTACCCTCCAATCAGCCCCATTAATGTATATTTACACCAGGAGCGGGTCCACCCTATGGGGGCCACCATGTTTTTACAGTAGCCCAGAGTGGACACACTAAACATCTTTTGAGTTTTAACAACTGAAGTCGCCCATAGGTTCTCCTGCATGTTCAGAAGGGTGAGGGTGAGGTGATGGATACATCATGCAACTCCACCACTAGATGTCCTCAAATCTTACACACTGCACCTTTAAAGGATAAGACAGAATACAGAGGAGCAGACATGAAGAGGCCATGTTGTACTCAAACCTCACAGAAACAATAACAAGCTAACTGTTAGCAGAGCATGTTGCTCCACACCGTGTAAACCGTGGACGTGTCCATGTTCACCACATCTCACACACACACACACACACACACACACACACACACACACTCCAGAGATCTTTACCTGTCAGGCAGGTGCTCAGCGTCACCAGGGCCGCAAGCACCGCAGCCTGGCCGAGCAGCGGGGCCCGCATCCTGGGCAAGAGCTCCGACGACTGTCAGGGGACACGCAGCGCGACCGGAGGAGCGGGAGGAGGACGGAGAGAAGGAGGAAGAGGAGGAGGAGAGGAGTCGGTGCTCATTCCCCCACCCCCCGGGTGTTCCGGTGGGAGAGGAATCCCGTGGAAACAACAGTGGAAAGCAGACGTGTTCGAATCCTCAGTCCGTTCCTCAGCAAACAGACGATGCTCCCACACTCACACACACACACGCTCTGATCTCATCTTCTTCTCTGGTGCGGAGGCAAATCCGTCTGTGACGTCACCACGCTGCTGCTGCTGCTGCTGCTGCTGCTGCTGCTGCGATGCCTTCAGGTGCTGCTGGACATCGTACACAGGGTGTGTAGCCTTCACTGACATCAAGGGGTAAAGTTGCTCGGTGCAACTAAACACCACTCACCTCTCTTATAGCTTCCACGCATGTATGATCATTTATAACCTTCAACTATCATTTATTTTTTAATTTTATTTTTATTTTTATAGACTTTATATTTAGGGTACCCCTGTGGTTTTCCCCCTTAGCACCACCAGAGTTGTCCTTCAATCTCGTTGTACATTGTGTATAATGACAATAAAGGCATTCTATTCTATTCTATTCTATTCTATTCTAAAGGTGCAGTGTATGCGATTTGGATCATTATTGTCACTTCTAAAAATAGACAAAACAATGACATATTAACATTTTCATTTCTTTTTCCATTTTCCATTTTATTACCCTTAAATGAGCCCATATTTCCATGAGGAACGGATCCTCTAAATGGGTGGTGCCATGTTTTTTCAACCGTAACCTGGAGTGGAAATATTAAACATCTTTTGAGTTTTTAAGACAACTGAAGTTGACCATAGCTTCTCCTGCATGTTCAGAAGGGCAAGGGTGAGGTGATGGATGCAACATGCAACTTCACCACTGGAAGTCACCACATCTTACACACTGCACCTTTAAACTTCAGCATGATGGTTGCCATGATACAAAGGACAGGCCCCCGATGGATGTATAAAGGCCCTGTTTTCAGATTCTAAAAACGACTAAAAACACATTCTAGGTGAATGTAAATATCATCACAAACCATTGATTCATTTTTTTTCAAGTTTATTCTGTTCAAATTTCTGCCAAAAAGTAACTCTTACACAGTAGTGTTATATGAATTTAGATATTATACTCAGTAAGACTGTCACAGACTGTCTAATCAACGACGTTTCAGATGCACCTGGAAGGCTGTGATGACGTTGAACAGGATGGGACGGAATGGAACCTTTGTTTGAGCTCATGAGCTCTTTTCTTTTTTACACTCCAATGTATAAATAAATATAGCTTTCTCTTTGTACCCTCCAGAGAATAGTGCAGAAAGCTCTGTCTGTATAACAATAAACATATTTGGATGCTGTCTCCATTGCCTCTTTAGTTCATTTTTATAACTAGACAACTAACTTTGTTTTTAGAAGTGGTCATGGTCAACTAGCATATGAAGACAACATTTGCAGGTTTTCTTCCACCTCCAATCTGGGTGTCTATTAGCATTACAGGGCATAATTGTCACCTACTGTTAAGGAGTGTTAATAGACAGCACTCCGCTGCTTTTCAAAAAATCACCTTCACACCTTGTGCAGAGGTAAAACAGCAGCACAAATGAAACCATATTTGCTTTGTGTGTGTCTCTCTCTGTCAGTGTCTCTGTCTGTCTGTCTGTCTCTGTGTGTATGTTTGTGTGAGTGTGTGTGTGTGTGTGCGTGTGTGTGTGTGTGTGTGTGTGTGTGTGTGTGTGTGTGTGTGTG